>VWYP01002586.1:123665-190854 GCA_013400435.1 Pycnonotus jocosus | reverse complement strand
ATACCTGCGCGGCCCGGGGCTGCCCCAGCTCGGCCCTCAGCCAGCGCCGCTCCCCGCACACTCCATCGCTTGGGTTTGTCGGTTCTTTTACTCCTGCCGCCCCGGGAGCATGCCGCGCATCCCGGCACGGGGCGGCTGGCCGGGGGCTCCGCTGCTGCTGCTGCTGGGGTTGAACGGCTCCGTCCGAAACTTCTCCCGACGCGCCGGTTTCCCGAGGAATGGAAGGCGCCAGGCTCAAGAGAAGCGTGCGGAGGGCGCGGGTGTGGAGCTGGGGGCAATCCCGGCTGGAGATGCGGGCAGGATTGTGCTGGTCCCGCACTCTCCCTCTGCGCCGCTGCTGCTGCTGCTGCTGCTGCCCTCTCCCCACGTTCCCTGCTTCCAGGGGCAGCCCAGAAGCACCGCAGGCTGTCACGGCACGGGCTGGATCTCACACACCCATTCCGAGCCGCGATCTCTGCCCTGGCGCTGGGAGGACTGGGAGACGCCAGAACCACGGTCCGAGTCCTTGCTGGACGCAACGAAGTTAGGATCACGGCAAAATGTCATCCTCAAAACATCTTGGACTTTTTTATCCTCCAAGGACTCGAACTTTGAATCAATAATGCCGTTTAGAGCAAATCTCAAGTGACTCCACACAAAAATATGGATTTCAGACTACTTGAAGGTGTCAACCCACAGTCACAATGACCCTCACTACATTTTTTTTCCACATAAGCCATTTCAAACTGCACAGAACAGAAAATGCACATAAATGTCTTGAGTAACTCACTTTTGGACTTCTTGGACTGCTTTGAACAGCTACCAAACTTTTTTTACTATGGTAGCTCTTTTTCAAATAAAAAATGTCCTTGAAAAGGGGAATATTCTTTAATGTATACAGAACAACTATGTTACCTCATAAATATTAATGAACATTCAGCCACGAAAATAATTTTCATGCAAGAGGACCTGTGCACATAGGTGCATTCACTGGCAAAGTTCACACATCATTCTCTCTTCTGGTTGCAGGTCCCTGGTCAAAGATGGAGATTTTGGATACAGTGAAAGATATTGGGAACGCCAAGCTCTCAAAATGCAACATCCTTATGGGCAATTAAAAGCAAACAAAACCGAGCAGAATTAGGCAAGCAAAACAACCAAAATAAGACTGTTTGGTTTGGATGGTAATTTCCTGCCTCTTCAGAGCTGATTTACCCGTGCCTACTTTTTGCTCTTTAAATTTTAAAGCATCTGAACATTTGCTCTGTCAGTCGAGAAAAAATGGACTTACTTAAACTCATGTTAGATCCCCCGGGGATATCACAGGGAAAATAGGACAGCAGTGCTAAGGAGAAAAATTTCATCTCCAGCATCTTTTACAATTAAAAACTTGAAAACAGCGAACAGCAACAAAAGAGGGGGAAAAAAAACCCCATACAAAACAACAGTTTTTCATTAATTTTTATGCTTTAATTAAAAACTCAATATTGTAGCCAATGACCAGTGTACAAAAAGTGGAAATGAAAAATATTTTTATTGACAGCTAATTCATCAAATTCCACGTGAATAGCCTCAAAGTATGACCAAACTAAACAGCACATAGCTTTGCCATGCCTGAGATGTAAGAGAAACTCAGCATTCTTCAAGCCCATTCTAAATACTGCTGGAAGCACAAATTTACATCCCCTAAGTTTTGACTGTTATGTCTAAAAATTTTCCTTGCTAAGTCCTGCCAAAGCTTTATGTATAATTAAATAAACTTTCACTTTTCAGAGGTTTAGGCCTTTTAAAAAAACATTATGGTGACCCTCAGGAGCTTCTTGAGCCAAGAAAACCAGGGCAAAGCAGCCACCCCCAACCACAACCAGTTGCCTGAAGAACTTGGAAGGTTTGGACGTGGTATTAGGAAATTTTGTCTGTGAGATTTCATCCTG
Organism: Pycnonotus jocosus; assembly: GCA_013400435.1. NCBI lineage: Eukaryota > Metazoa > Chordata > Aves > Passeriformes > Pycnonotidae > Pycnonotus > Pycnonotus jocosus. The sequence goes on along the minus strand of VWYP01002586.1, from coordinate 188,941 downwards.
CAGAAAAAGGAGGTGGAGCAAGAGCAAATCTCCATATTTCATAGGAATTACACAACTGTGCAGCTCCAGGGAACTTCCTTCCATGGGTACAGCTGATTATTAATTAAACCAGCCTGGAGAATGAACACTTTGTAGGCTGAGAGGGGCAGGTGGGATGAAACCCATGGTTCTTATTCATAGCAAAGGAAGTTTCAAGGACTTTTTAACCTCTCATTGTTTCGGCTTAATGACCTGGTTTCAGTGCATTCTGGTAATTCTGAATGCAAGTCCAACATTCATCTTATTATAAGGTTTTTAAAACTGTCAAACAGACCCTGCATCAGCTGAATGACAAGAAATTGATTTAGGACTAAAGCAGTTATGTGCCTGGCTCTAAATTCTTGTACAAGAGGTAAAAAGTTAAATATTTTGGGTTTTTAAAAACCTACATATTCCTTGGCATTTCATAAATTTCCAAATTTATGAAATCTGATATGAAATCTAGTTGTGTAAATAAGCTGGGGATTTTATTTAGCATTTTTTGCACCTTTTCTGAACCCCATAGAAAGTAGTCTCATGGCCAAGTCAGATCATCCAAATAATTTTGAAGAATGCTTTTGCTTACATGACAAGGTCTCAACCCTCTAACTCTTAAGGTCCATATGACCTTCACCACTGAATTCCCAATCCTTTTCTATTCTCTGTTCAATACCCTCTGAATTCCTAAACCCTTTTTAGGAGAGATGTTTTGACATCTTTATCCCATTATTGTACTTTTTCCGTAATTTTTCCCCCTTCTATTCAGACATGGTTTAACAGTTGGCCTTAGTAAGCCAGTTTATTAAGCTTAAACCAATATAAAGTTAAATTAATGCAGACTTTTTTTTTTTTTTCCCTGTGTCTGTGAATAGATTCTTCCAGCAGTTCTTTATGTTCTTCAAGAATAATAGAAGTCATTAAAAGCACCAGTTAGACACAGATCTGGAAGAGGTGTTAAATACATGAATGTCTCCTGGTGTAAGATCATTGTGACCTTTAAGGTAATTTGGCATTTAAATATAAAAACTTTGTCAATTCTTACTAGGTTCCTTGCTCTCCAGAATAAAATACTTTTTAAAATTAATGACTGACAAGGAAAGAAATCTGCTCCTATTCTATTACAGATAAAATACCATCGAGTCATTTGTTGCAAGTTTCTTCCTACTTGAAAAAGAAAAGGAAAGGCTTCCCTAACTTCCCCTCCTTACCTCCTTCAAACTGAAGAAAATAATTCCTCTACAAATTAGTATAAGAGCAAAAATTGTTACTACACAGCAAAAACTAAACAATAAATCCTCTCCATTTCGTGTACCGAAAGTTTGGGTGCCTTTCTTTTTTTTTCTTCTGATGGTTTTGTGATTTGGCTCTTCTGATTTCCATGGTTAATTCATTTCCCCTTCAGGCTACAAGCACGATGACACAGTGGCACAATGGTTTATTTTCAAAGCTTGGCCTGTCCTGTTGGACATCACTACAACCCACTCTCCTTCTCCTCCTCCTCCTCCTCTTCCTCTTCCTCTTCCCTGGAGCTCCCTCCTGAGCCCGGGCCACAGCAGCTGCACCCCAGCCATCCCAACCATCCCTCCACACCAGCACAGCCTCCTCCAGCTATAAAGGCAGGGTTTTTTTAAAATAATCTCCTCACTTTTATTGTTGTGTGCAGCAGATGTTGTGCCCCTGTGCCTCTGCCTCACTGGGAGCCCCCTCTAATCAATGAGGTTTCCTGTCTGAACTAATTGAAATCAATGAGAACTATAAAACAGAACACAGCAAAGGCAAGCTGGAATTTAAATATGGTAGCTCAGGCTTTTGCTGGATGTTCCCCCAACTTACTTCTGCTCTTTACTGTATCTGGGCAGTAATAAAGCTGGAAGGCAGCAGTCATCTGTGCACTCAGAAATAATCAGGGAAGCAGCTCATTCACCACACTTTTGGCTGAGGACAAAGCTGAGGGAGTGCAAATGACCAAAGAAGATTCATCAGAGGTGTGTGTTAGTCACAAATACAATGAAAGAAAAACAAGTGTTACTCACCTTGTTCAAATGCAAGGAGTTTTCCTGCCTATAAATATAGGTATAATTTTTTAAAATATTCTTCTCAGGGGAATTTAGCATTTAACTCTCACAGGAGCTATGCCAAAGTGAAGCATCTCACATAAAATACAAATTACAGACTCAGACTGCAGGGATCTGAGGAAAAGAGTGAAACATACTGGAGATTATTGCTGTTTCCACACATTAGCAAGCCTGTCTTAGGAATTGCCATAACTGACATGCAAGGTTAATTATGTTGGCACCCACAATTACCTCACCCTTACACCGAAGCCAGCTGCAGATATCTGAGATTCAAAGGTGCTGGATTATTATTAAGATTCCTTTTGAATCTGAGAGATCCCTGCACAAGGTGAGTTTAGGAGAAAAAGCAGGAGAGGTGTTTGGAGGCTGTGGTCCCAAATTCAGCCTGGCTCTGCTGCTCTCAAGGCCAGACCCACAATAAAAGCTTAAAAGAATGCAAATTCCATATTCTGGCTGATCTCGGTGTTGCCTCAGCATATGTGGGGAAAATCTGTGTTTAAACTGGAGTTTGGGAGATGTGCTCAGTGCTCTGCATGTGCTTATGTGCAAATTTCTGGGTAGGAATGGACAAGTGCTTACTGAAAGGCTTTAATGAAAACCAGATCAAATGCGGACATTTCATGCACAGAGGTTTCAGTGGGGGTCTGCACTCATAACTAAGCAGTCATCACAGCAATTTCCAAAGATACCAAGGAAAGAATTTCAAAGGAAAGTCGAGTGTCATGTTTTTAATGCTTTTAGAGGGATTTCAAGCAACTTCAGATGACAAACATTTCTATCCACTGCACTCCTGTTCTGCTATCAAGCCATAGCTAATTAGCTGCAGGCTGCCCTGCTGCTAACTCAGGCAACAAACCACTAGTGACTTGAGCAGATGTTCTCCTTTTCCTGCCAATAGGAATATTTACCAACATTATTTCTTTTCATGTTAAGGTTTTCTGTCTCAAAACTTACTCCTCAGGACCAGGAATATGCCACATTTAACCACTCACAGCCGTAAATACCCATTTGTGTTTGCTTGAAAGTCACACAACAAGATTTTGACAGAGCTGAAAAATACAAAGTGGGGATTTACGTGGACTCCAAGTCTTTAAAAATTAGAGTTTATTGAAGTTTGTTGTTAAAAGATGGAGTTCATCAAACCCATGAGGGCTGTCTGCTGTCAAGCTGAACATGCACTTGATCTTTATGGAGCTTGTCTCTGCCAAAAGAGGGGAAGAGATGCTCCCTGCTAAAGTCAGCTTTTATTCTGCAGGAATATCATCTCCACTTTGGAAACACAGCAAAGCACTCCCCTCTTCTAGTCAGCATTCACCAACCAGCACCCCAGGGACATCTCAGCAACCTTTAGTAAAAAAGAGCAGATACATTTTTTTTTTTAAGGTTAAATATATTTACCAATCAGTGACTATTTAGGTTTATTTACACAGAATTTCCAAAGTTCATAAATACCTTGAGTGCCAAGTTCACTTTCCACATGGATGTGGTAAAACAGAGATGGAGAAAGTTTTCCCAAGGGCATGAGTTAGTCACAGTGAATGAAGAATTCATAAATCCTGCTTCTTGCTAAATCCAAATTATGTTCCCTCTTATATTAGTTGGAAGTTTCTGAACTGTAGTTAATGCTACCAGGTGTTAGGCAAGCTTAGGCTTTATTGCTTCTCAGCCTCTTGCAAACTGCAAATCAATTTCAAAAAATGAAATATATGTGAGTGCTGTCTGATGGCTGCCATGTCACAGAGACCCAGGGCAAAATGAAAGGACACAAAACAGGCTTTTTTTTTCTTTTTCTTTTTTTTTTTTTTCTCTCTTGAATTTTCTTTTGTCCTTCATTTGAATTGAAAACATCGGCCACAGTGGGTGGTAGCAAATCACTGAGCAGGAATCCTGTCTGTGGATTACAGGGGTTAGAAGATCACAGGAACCTGCTCTCCTCCTCACTGCAGTGCTGGAGGAACTCACACATGCTTACACACCTCACTAAAGGGGCAGGTAAACTCATTAATTTAAATAGCCTTGTGTTAAGTATACAATTAGAACTTTATGGCTAATCTATTTTTATTTGTTGTTGGGCAAGGCTGGATGTGTAGAACCATTACTGGGCAGCAAGTTCCCCAGATTTGCTAATTTGTTGCTTTGATTATCTGACTACAGGCTGTTGAATCGATAAAAGTGCAAAAACAGTGGCACTTTCAACAGGTGGGGATAAAAACACTCCACCTGTAGTCTCACATCTCTCAGAAGGCAAAGAGAGCAGTCATTTCCAAGCCTTGCAATATTTAGAAAGTCAGAAACAGCATCAGCACGTCAGGCTATCATCCAGTTCATGTAAATTTTACTGAAATCAAGGGGATTTTGTGTAGAAAGGCGTGCTTGGCGCTGTGACCTGATTTTGAAAGACAGCGAGCACCCAGGCCTGCCTTTGGCTCCACAAACAGCTGTGAATGTTCCTCATGTCAGACAGGGATGCCATCAGCCTTTCAGCATCCTGGTATTTCGGATCATTTAGATAGATTTACCCAGAGGAAATTACTGGAGCTGTTAATTTATGTTCACCTCCTCACACGGACGGGGGAACACATGAAAGTCAAGTCGTCTCTGCTGCTGACAATAAAAGCCTTGAATTCAAAGATCAGCTGCCTTGTGGTCTGGCTGGCCCAAGCCCTTCATGCCTTGTCAGCTCCCTGTCCTCAGTGGAAGACCACCAGTTAATGGATTTAACCTTTCCATCAGTGAGAAAGAGCAGATCAGCTTGTCAAAGATAAGTTACACTCAGGCCATGGACGGCTCCTTTCCCCTTCACTTCTTTTTTTACAGCCATTGCATCTAATTCCCCTGGCCACTGCTTTCCTTGGTTTCATCAAAACCACAGTTATTCAAGCAAGAAAAAGGCAGCTTAAAAGAGCAAAGTTGCAGCTGCTCACAGGGCTCTGTGCCCTCTGAAGCTCAACTCCCACACGTGCCAGCTTCAAAATGTCACCAACCAATCTCCTGGAGACACCTTGACAACCTCTGCCAGCTCCTGGCTGCAGCAGCAGGTTAGGGCAAATAAATGATCATTTAACAGCTTATTTTTCCAAGGTAACGTAAAGAGAGAGCAAAATCGCTCGGTGTCAAAATAAATCTCTGGGGGTGAAATGACTGAAAACAACAACAACAATTTGTTATTTCTCGGCATTCCATGCATTTCCTGCTAATACAAGTGTTTGTAAATAACATGAACAGTCCTATACTGGCAGGAAATATGGGGGTGTCAAAAGAGAATCAGAGGTTTGCATGGAAAAATTCCTGTGGAGCAACAGCCCAACAATTTCATCTTGGCTCGTATTTCCAGGAAAACACCCAAGGTAACGGCAATGACAAAACAAAACCCCAACTCTAGGCAGCGAGAAACAGAAATATTTTGGAAATGAAGAAGTCAGGGCAAGAAACTCCTAAAAACTTCTTTTCCATGACACTCAGAGTCCTGGGACTGTCCCAAATGGATGAAATTGGGAAATCTGAAGTACAGGCAAGGCCAACTCAGTCAGTGATTTTTGTAGTTTTGACAGGAGGAACACTGCAGTGAAATGAATTATTTTATTTATTATTTACAAATGAGTTTCCCCTGGAACAAGCAGAGTTGAAGTACAAGTTTTCAGGTCCACATGCAGAATTCTGGTAGTGTCAGCTGGGTTTCAGAGCTGTGAAACAGAAATCCAGATGTCACACGCTCCAGGGCTGCTCTGGGAATGGGACAATTCTCCAAGTTTACCAGAAATTGAAGATATTTGCCACAGCAGGCAAATTTTGATGCCACAACAGGCTGTAGAGTGGATTTGTATCAAGTTCAGCAACTATCCATGGATCCAAAGATTTTGTTTAGTTGTCTATAGAGAATATTTCTTCTTTTCAGGAAAAAAGAAAGTCCCAGAGGAGGCTGGAAGGACAAACAATGCTAAAACCAAGGTTATGATGGGGACTGCTAAGGATCTTATTCCATAATACAGCAAAGTAATGGACCTGTGTAAAGATATTTCCAAAAGGGCAAACTGTAAATGAACTGACCTCTTAATGTTTGTTTTACAGTTCTAAAGAGTGATTTATTACTGTTTAAAAAAACCACAGAGGAGCGGAGCCAGCACGGGATGAACCTGAAATCAAAGCGTCAGAATTTTACACCAATTCAATACTGCCCATATTCAAAGTATCCCAGAACAGAATAACAGAATGGTTTGGGTGTCATTGAACTCCTTGGAACTGGTACCAGGAAAATGGGCATGCTGGTGTTTCCTGGATTTATTTTTCACCTAGTTTTGTCACAGAAGATGATCAGCCACTGCAGAGTCTCAATTTTCTGTAGAGTTCAACACTGACTTGCAGGAATTAATGATTTTTTAGCCTTTGATGGAAAATGCCAATATTAATCAGTACTTTGATGCTAATTAGCATTTAAACTGATTTGCAACTATTAGGATATTAAAGGTAAATTATTATAGTGTTGGTTTCAGGAACAGGGAAAGGCCTGAAGTTTAGTTTGGTTTTTAATTTCCCCTACCAGGTGACTTTAGTGACAGGAAAAACATTCCTTCTGTCAGAGGCTGTCTGAGGACAAACTGATGTAGAGCAGAGTAATATTTACAGCTTCCCATGGGGATTTATTTACATGACATCAATCCTTTGAGCCAATGGTGCAGCCAACTCTTTGTGGTTTTAGGGTTTTTTTACCAAAAATACTGTTGGTGGTGGTTTTTTGGGAGGGGAGAAGCAGTTGATTCACTCTTAACTTACATATCTTTTGCATAATCACAGATTCCACTCCTGCCTCTTCCCAAATTTAAAATGGGAGGTTTTTTCCTATTACTTTCAAAGGCAATACAATTGACCCTACCTTTAGGGAGGACAGGAGTCAATCCAGGCTTCAGGAAACAGAGAAGCAGCAGCTGACAGAAGATTTCTCAGCACCAAAAGCTTACCAGTCTTCCAGAAGAATTGGGAACTGGAAATCTGTCTGCTTTCAAAACTTGTCTGCACTTATCAGCACCACCTCGAATTTTCGAATCTGAGAGATCCACAACATGTACTTACAGAAAAAAAAAACCAAAAAAAAACAAAAAACAAAACAAAACAAAACAAAACAACATGCACAAAGCATGGGCAGCCCCAGCATTTTGCAAAACATTTCACTATTCCTTGAAAAAAGCAGTTCTCCCTAGCAATGTTTCCAGCAAAACACACGACCAACACGTTCAGTGAGATTAAACTTTTTTGCTTTTCCACCACTCATCCATAATGGCAGTGACATGGAACTTGCATAACTCCATCTGAATCACTTTATGGCACCTCTGGGCTTGTCACTGAGCATTTTCAGAGCGCAGTTTAACATTTCATGGCAGTGCTGGGTTAGCAGCTGGGTGACCTTAGAGGTCTTTTCCAGTCTGAACTGTTCTAGGATTGCTGAAAATCCCATTGTCCTGGAAATAAGATGGAGTGAGTGAGCTGTGGAACCCACCCAGGGAAACCTGGCAAAGATCAGCTTTTGATTTTAGTGAATTCCACCAGATATTTCACACCTTGAGTTTCCTGCTTGATTAGGGGATCTGAATGGGAACCATTCTGCATTAACACACCCAACCTCCTATTTGTTTGATTTATAACATTCACAACCTGCCTAATGCCACTGCATAAATACATAACATTACTGCCCATTTTTTTTTTTTCCCTGAGTCATGTTGTGAAGCTGAAGAGCTTCCTGCCTGACTTCACAGTGATGTGGTCAGAAAGCAGAAAGGGAGCATGAAAGAGGAAAACAATGTAGTTCTGCTCTGCTGGTTGCTCCTGCTATAAAACATACATAAACCTTTTGCAATCTCATACAGTTTTTATTGCCCCCAGAAAGAAAAAACCCATCCTGTTCCACATATTGGCTCTGCTGGAACTGACAGTGCATGGAGCAGACTGATTTCCCTCTCCCTTTAGGAATGCACTTGGTCACCAGGAAAAGAAGGAAAGCTGAGGAAGGAAACTTGAACTTGAGCATGGGATCATTTCACATCGCACTGAGAGCAACATGGCTTGTATCAAACTGCAGAAGCCGTGAATATTCTGGGATGCTGAGCATTCATCAGTTTTTTTGGGGAGCCTCAGCCCCCTGCTAGGCCCTTTGGAGCAAGACAACCAAGGGATTGCTGCAGAGAGAGATTCCCTGGAGTGCAGAGATCCATAGCTGGATCTCCCTGGTGTGAGGAGAGCACAGGGATGGACAAACACAGCCTGTGCAGCTACTCTGCCCTCCAGGACCAAGGAGAGGTGTGGGACAGCTCCAAAGAGATTTTGGAGGACAGCAGAAACCCCACAAGGCCTCTCCCTTAAGGGAAGGAACAGGATCTTGCCTGGAGAGAGGATGGGAAATTCGGTGGCACTGGCAGGAATTAATTAAGCGTGACAAATGAAGTGCCAGGTGATTTCCAGGGCCACTTCACATCCTGAGCCCCTGGATTTCCCCTTATCAGCTCATCCAAGCTGAAACTGCAGCCTTGGCCCTAAATGAGGAGCCCCAACCAGGCTGTCACACTGTGGGGGTGTTCCTTCCCTGGGCAGGAAACCTATGGACTGGGAGCAAGACCTGTATCACCAAAATATCCAGGGAAGAAGAAAATGAAGCCCCAAAACAGCTACTGAAATAAAAAGTTGCCCCGAATTCTCAAGATTAAAGAAAGAAAAAATAAAAGAAGGGTAAGGCCCGACCTCTGCAAGGCCAGCACTGCACACATACATAGAAATAGGGAGCTTCATTTTTTAGGGGATTTCTTATTTTACCTTGGGAGTCCTGGTGTAGGCAGAACTTCTCTGCCATATTCTCCACAGGCACTGATCTTATTTCTGTTTTCCCCTTTCATGCTTCCAGGAATTTCTTGATCAAGAGGATTATCCAGGGCAGTGGTGGAGTTGCCATTCCTGAAGGGAATTAAAATCCCTGTGGATGCGCTCCTTGGGAATGTGGTTTAATGGTGCCTTGCTGGGTTGGTGGTAGGATTTGATAATCTCTGAGGTCTTTTCCAACTTAAATGATTCTCATTCTTAAATGAGTTATGAGCTTAAAGACAAACCAGACACTGCAACTCATCACCCATATTTGTGTCACTTGTAAACCTGCTCTCCAAGCTCAACACTCAAGTTATCTTTCCAGGGAATTTTATTCCTAACTGGGTATCAGGCTATGTCATGACCACTTTAAATTCAAATGCATGACTATTGTTTAAAAACAAATGGAAAATGTGTGGATGCAAATATTTGAAGAAAGAATTGCTCTGTTTTTCTCCAATCAAGAAGCAGGCAGTACATACAATGGATCTGGCCAACTGCATTCAAATAATAGCTCAAATCTTGAATATTCATGGCTAATGAATAATCATCACATTGAAAAAAAAAATTACAGAATCCATTTCAGAGAGCAGTTCTGTAAAGAAAAAGCAAGAAAATTCAGCAGGGAGAAATTATATGTAACTTCCAGAGCTGGAGTTTTGTACACTGCAGAATTTCTCTGTTTGCTATTTGCAATCCAATTTAACAACTAACTGCCCTTTCCCTCACTTCAGCTTCCCAAGCAGTGGAAATTCCCTCTTTCCCTGTCCCTTCCCTAGGGATCACTACCTTAATTAAAAGTAACTTGCACTATCTTCCCAGTAAAGGACAGTAATAGGTCAGTAAATAAAAGTATAGAGTTATATATGAATATATGCACAGCTTTTAAATATTTCCCCTCTTTAGGGGCTGCCTAAAACTGATTCCATTTCCATTACAAAATTAAAAGCAATAATTTAAAAATGCCGGGTGTTTGTGTTTTCAAATCCCAACATTTCCACTACGCTTCCTTCCAAACAAATATTCCTTTTTTGTTTAATTCTGTTTTTCACTCCTAATGGGCATTGTTTTTGTGTCATTGCCCACTGCAGATTGTTGTGAACAGCTTGAAAATGTGCTTTGACTTATTCCATGGATACAGAAGATAAAACTAAGCCATTAAAAAAATAATTACAACAATTTGATGTTGCTTTTGATCTTAAAGATTTTCACTGACTGACTCTTGAAATCTGTAAGGGAGGCAATGAAGAAAGGAAATCTGGTGACCAAGCAAATATCTCAGCATCAACAGAGAGCTAAATCAAGCAGAAATTAACTCTGTTAAAGCTAATGAAGCATCTCCCTTGCACTCTTTAAGGGTCTAAAATCAGATTTTAAGGACAAGTTGCAGTTCACATTCAAATGGGCCTGTAGGTAATAAACTGAAAACCATCCTGAAAACCCAGCTGGGAGTATTTCTGTGCCTCACCAGGTGTTTATCTGCCCAAGTAAAAAATGGAAATCTTCAGGCATGTAAAAATATTCCATTAGTCAATTTAATCCAGCTGTCTTGCAAATTCTCCTTAGTTACACACATTCCTTTATAAATCATGCCGGTATCATCTTGAACACCTATTTTATCCTGACTGGCAGATACAGCATGTAATGGAGAGAATTTATGGGATGGTCAGTGCTGGGTCTCACATACAGGCAGCAGCAAAGTGGGGCATTTTTTTCTTAATCCCAAATTTTTTCTTGCAGGTCTTCGCCCAAAATCCCAAGCTAAAACTGGTACAATTGTTCACAGGAATAAATTAAATGCAGTTTCATTTGCTGTGGCATTCATTTTGTGCATGTTGGCAGGTCCTTGAAGGGTGTGGGAGAGTTTGATTCACAGTTCCAATGAGAAAAGGACACATCCATCCTCCTCCACCACCAAAGTTACTCAAGCTCCACTTGTAAAGCCTCATCTCAGTTATGATCTCATCTCAGAGTTTTCCTTCATCATCAGCACAGCAGAGTCCAGCTTCCTGTCTGTTTTAAAGTAATCATTTATTTTTTTTAATGGTGCTGTAAAGACAACTTAGGCCTGCATGGTTTATTGTTTCCATGCTGCTCATAAGGTTTTATATTTGGTAAAAGTTACTAACAGCAAAGTGGATTAAAAGCAAAAGCAGCAGAAAAAAAAATCCATAAGAGTGATGTTTGTTTCTATAATTCACAATTTGTTGTACAGGACATCAAGTCACTTATTAAGTCAAACTGGATTGTGTCTCTTTATTAATTTTACATGTGGTAGATCCAACAGTGATTTCAAGTTCTGTAGTTAAATCTGTGTTATAAAACTGAGATGTGTGATAACATTAAAACTGACACTAAATTCCTGTCAGCAGGACAGAAAATTTTAAATCTTGTCTAATTTTCATCAACATTGTCTTTGCAGTAAATTATAGTGATGGAAATGCAATCATATGGTTTGATTGCTAGAAGGCTCAGAGTACTTTTTTTTTTTTAATTTTTTTTAATAGCTGCATTTACTGCTAAAAATGTCAATAAATTTCCTTTTTGCTTAAAAAAAATCACAGTTAACAAGCCTAGAATTTTTTTCCCTACTGAAAAACTCTTCCTGGCTCTCACAGAGAAATTTTGAAGGCAGGCAGCCAACAAGACTTGTTCTAATTCTTTTGTCCCCGTTTCTCAAAATATCAAAATGATGTTATGTGCCTTGTTGTCCCAGATTGTCTGTCTGTGGATTGCAGGGCAGAGCAGCTCATTTCATGATAACCCAGAAATAAGAAGCTGAACACTCCCCTGGATTGCCATCCCCACGCTCCTGCCAGCAGCTGGGCTGTACTACAGGGACAGGGTATGGGCTGGATGAGCTCTGGAGGAAATATCAGAAATATTTGCTGCACCTTTGATCCTCACAGTGCCCCAAGAGTGCTGAGCATCACCAGCAGCATTAAAGATAATGTGAATTTAGGAGCAAGAGCACAGAAGTCTCTGGAAGGGCTGTGCCAGGTTGGGATTCCTCATGGTATGACACAGCTCCAGCCACGTACAACATCATCACGTCATGGCTTAAGCTTGAGCTTTCATGTTTTCCAGATTCTGTGCTGCCTAGAGGTGCAGTTCTGAGCATCATATTAAGTGTCAGTCAGCTCTTCACAGAGTAAGGAGACAAAACAAATCCCTTTCCTGCTGAAGACCAAGGAAAACTTTCAGCCCAAAAGCACAACTAAGGATGGCTGAAGGGAGGAACAAGAAGGATGGGACCTCACAACCTGGAGCTGGAATTGGGCAATTAAACCCCAATATGCAAATGGACCAAAACTTATAAAAGTTTGAGACCTCATGACTGGTCATCCATTTTGTGACCAATTTGGGTCCACCTTGGGTGTAGCCCTGGCCAGGCTCTTGTCCTGCCCAAGGCCTTTCAATAAATCTCTACTTTATTCTCCAGCTCTGTTCCAGGTCAGCTTTCCCAAGGCATCAGTGTGTTGTTATTTGTGCTCACCACAGCCTTCACTGCAGGTACCCCTTCTGTCCTGATGCTGAGATTTTAAACCAGCTGTTGACAGTTTCAAGTGTCTTCTGCACCACAGCACAATCCCCAACCACCTGCAGTTACTGGAATGCCATATCTATATTATATATCTATATTATATATATACACATTTAAATGTCTGGATAGCCAGGCATTGGAACAGGCTGCCCAGGGCAGTCCTGGAGTCCCCGTGGCTGGAGGGATTTAAAATCCATGTGGATGTGGCACTTGGGGCCATGGGTTAGTGGTGGGCTTGGCAGTGCTGTGGACTTGCTGATTTAAAAGGGTTTTCCCAACTTAAATGATTCTGTGGATAAATCTATCATATATATTATATTGTATTATGCTTTCCTATTTATTGCACCCATTTGAAAACACACGAGGAAAGGCTTTGTACTGCCAGGTTGGATCCCTGGAATGCCTCACACCCTAAAATAATCCATGGTCTTCACTTTCACATCCTCAGAGAGAGGGTTGGAATGTGGGTATCAGTTGCTGTGAGCAGTGGCTAGGATGGAATTCTGGCTCAGCCCCCTATCATGGGCTAAAGATTCAGCAATTTGGGCAATCTGTCCCAAAACAAAAGCCTGCTCCTGTGGGCACAACTCCTCCATGCAAATTAAGAACTTGAAGCCTGGTGACCCAGCACTTCTGACTTAAAGTTGAGTTTCCCCCAGGCATAAAAGCAACACAGGCAGGATAAAGCCTCAGGCTTTGAGGGAAAACATAACCCAATTATTTCCAGCAATGTCCCCAGTCAATGTGCTGCAAATACCAACATCTGCTAACCTGGTGACACTTGTGGAGCATGACCACAAGTTACGTGCTTGGAGGCTTCTAAAGGGAGCAAAAATTGAAGTAAAAGTGCCCTAAAAGTGCCATCAGGACCCCTACATTGCCCACTCCTCCCAGAAGCAAACCCATAAACAAGGATCAATAAACAGGCTCATTTTAGAGCAGATTAAGTCAACTGTAAAGCATTTTCCAACCAAATTACCAACTATGTTTTTAAAGACTTCAAAGGACCCAGTTAATTATTCCTTATCTCCTACTGCCCCTTCTCCCATCAAGTGAGACAAGGCCACAGGGCCTTGGAAGTGGCTCTGGAGATCCCTTTCCCATCTGTCCAAATCTTTTTTATGTTCCTGGGCTGAGAGTGTGGCTTGTTCTACTCCGATTTCTTCCAGCACTCATCTGAATGCTGCATTTTCCTGCTGATCCCAATGTCCCTTATTCCAGGGACACAGATGCATTTCCCCATCCATGTCAAGGGGCTGTCACTTTTCTGTCACTTCCTAAGTATCGGGAAAACAAATCCCCACGTGGGAACGGGCTGCTGGAGCACCACGATGATGGCACAAGGGCTGCAGTTCTTAATGTGCCAAAGGATCGGTTCATCAGGGAGGATGCAGGCGAGAAGAACGGGAATCAGGCACCTCCCGTGGCTTTGAAGCGAAACACGAATGTATCGCACAGGAAAGCGTCCCTCTCAAAGTGCCTCTCCCTGGCTGGCACAGACAGTGAGGGAGGGGATGCAAATGGGCTGAAATAGCTGCATCCAAAGGCAGAGCCGCTCTGACTCGGTGGAAACGAGCCAGCGTTTCAAAGACCATTCACACATTTTAGTGGCAGGTGTGTGTTGCTGCTGCTTATTAGAAACGTCCCCAGCTGCTTTCTGTGAATTCAGCTCGGGGGAGCCGGCGCGTTCCAGTTCCAATCTGCATTCTGGGACAGGGAGCAGAGACCAATTAATCATGAGAGCTCCCTCGGATGGACTCACCTTCTTTTGTCTTTGAGCAGCACGAGGGGAAATGAAAAATGGGTCATCAGTGCCTTAGCAAGAGGCTCCAGCATCCTTTCCTTGAAGAGATGTTACACTCTCAGCACAGAGGGGCAGGGAACAGCAAGGAGCTGCTCAGTGCCAGGGCACTTCATCCAAAACACTGTTTTATAGCAAGGTTATTGGAGAGAAGGGGATTTGGGCAATCAAGGTGAAGGCCAAAAGCCACACAGGATGTGCTTCCAGGCAAGGAGCCACAGACAGATGAGAAAAGCAGGTTTGTGGATAAATAAACCAGACAAAAAAAAGAGGTAGAAATGGAAGAAAGTTGTCTTAGGAGGCATAAATCTTCATTATTCTTCACTTGGTTTGCACAAAGAGAGCGAAGAGGGGCTGCACACAAAACCAAGGGGGAGGAGAGGCAAAGAAATGACAACTCAAGTTCTGACTTGGCAGAAATCAGCCAAAGCTGCGCAGCTGGAACAGCAGGAAGAGATTCCTTGGGATTGACAGAACAGTAGGGTGAAACCTGTGTTACATCTATTACAGAGATCAAGAAGAATAGGAAAAGGGAAAAAAAAAAAAAAAGAAAGAAAAAGGAAAAAAAAAAGAAACCAGACAGCTCTACAAGCATGATTAGAATAATAAAAATAGCAGGAGATAGCTGGCATGGAACACTTAGCAAATGATGGCTAAATTGCAGCATGGATTTACCCACAGAGAGCTACCCTAACAAATCCCCCACTGCCTCACTGAGGAAGCAGCAATAACAGGAAAGGTTTGGCAGAGAGGAAATCTGCAGGTGTAATTACATGGCCTGCAGGAAACATTGTTATTTACATATTTATATCCATGTGTATATAAAACCAGCTGGAAATGAAACATCAGGAGGGGAGCAACCACCACAATCAAACTGCAGCCAGTGCAATAGCAAAGAACAGGAATAAATTAAAAGAGATTTTACATTACAAGGGCAGGAGTCTTGAATCACAAGGCATATTCTGCACTATTCCCAGGAAAACATTTGGGAATGTGTGGGGCAAGAATCCCAAGAGAGGAGATGTTTTGTGTTTCCCTTCAAACACTTAGAAAGGAAAAAAAAATAGAATTAGGTTTTGAGCAAATGACATTTGGGGCCTTAAATTTCAAGGCTGAAAGAGTCTGTGATGAATTATCCTGACTTCATCCAGGAGGCAGTGCCAAGGAATCTCACCCAGTAATTCCTGGCTGAACAACCACATATCTAGGAAAAATACTTCGTCTCAATTTAAATACTTCAACAAATTGACTCTGTCCCATAGGTTAATTGTTCTGATGGCTAATTACTCAGCCAGTCTGAAATGTACCCTGAACTACTCTGCCTCCAGCTCCCAAACTCAGGGGTTTGTTGCATTTTGCTTGATTTCAGAGCTCTCTGCAATCCTCTCCCTGAAGGTTCTACAGCTTTTCTCCAAGTTCTTTATCTTGCAGTAGGTTGGACCTTCTTTAGTTTCTCATTGCTGATTATGATTTTGAGATTCCAAGTAATTTCTGGAAATTTTTTTTCCCTCATCTTTCAAAGTTTCTATTTTTTTTTTCTCCACATAAGATAGACACAATTTATTAGCCAATGCCTAATCCCACCCAGTGATAAATCTGATTAAAAATAAATACAAATCAAAGCAATTGCATCTTAATATGAACCAGATGTCAGGTCTGAATTCTTCAGTTTGATTTCTAGTAGAGTTAACCCTGATTCAGTTTTTTTTTTTTTTCTTGATCTTTTACACTTAATCAGAAGAGAATCTGGGGCAATTACACAGCTCTGGTTAGAGTAAGGGGAAAAAAATGGACAACACAGGAGGTTCAAGAGAGGATAACTGAGATGATAATGCTTCTAAATTATAGCAAGAGAAGGTTAAGCATGCTCTGGAAAAGAGAAAATTAACAGAAGACCTTGCTGAAATACCAAACACCCTTAGGGAACAGAAAGGATGAATTTTAGTAGACTGGCAATTTAGTAGGGAACTATGCAAGCATGATTAATTAATTAACATCTGTATTAGTTAATGACGACCAAAAGCTCTGTGTTAATGCTGAGCTGTAGTAGGAGGAAAAACAAAAACAGCAGAGAACTTTCTGTGTTTTAATGCAGGAGTTTGGGATTGATTTCTGTTACAATACAATAGTTCTTTGTTTGGAGAGATAGAAACTTTAGTCTGACTAAACCTAGCAACTAATTAATAACCACGACACCACTATGATTTATAAATTACATATAATTGAGTAGACTTTAACAGGATACTGCTGTAGGAAAGAAAGGTTGCTGCCAGCTGTTTTTATTTCAATTCTACTGACCAAGACAAATCCCAGGGCTTTAAATAGGATGCCAATCTAATTTTAGCTTCTGAGAATCAGTATCCAAGTGAGGATCTTGGACAGCAAAGTCAATAGAAATCATTTAGCCACTCATTCTTTCGTGCTTGGGGTTTTTTTGTTTATTTTTTGGTGTGTTTTGTGGTTTGGGGTTTTTGGGTTTGGTTTTTTTTGGTTTTTGTTTTTATTTTTTTAATCCATGAGATGTCAGCAATGAAATTTTTAAAAAATTAAGAAAGAAAATTGGCTCAGTTTTCCTGGCAGCAGCCCAGGGTTCCCACAATGAACTCCTGCAGTTTTTGGTTAAGCCTCTTAAGTACCTTGGGGAATGGCAATGATCTTCCCAGCCCTCAGAAGTGTCTTTGGAAGCTACTTTTGGACACTTTTTGCAGGGAGCACCATTTGAAGCAGTGCTCCTTCTGAAAGGCTTCCCGATTTAAACACAACTCCCACAATAACCTTGACAGAGTTTTTGCCAGGGCACAGAAGCCCAGGAGCAGCAGCACCTCACTGCCTTTATGTCTGGCTGGGACAGAGCACAGAAAGTCACAATGAAAAGAATTGGAAGCAAATGCCAAGAGTGCAGTGCCCTGATAATAAAATCATGATGAAACTGTTACTGTGACACCCATTTTTAGCTCTGTGTACAACAGAATTGCCTTGCATGGATACAGCTAGCTAATAAAACCAGGGAGAGAGCTTTCCTCACGGAGATTTGACAATTCCTCCCAGTAAAAGCTCTCACATCTGTTAGGAAGGCTTCAGTCCAGGTTCATAAAGCACAAAATAAATCCTCACTGAATACACAGTCCAGGCTGAATTTTGTTCCCTTCCGCAGGGTACCCTCCTGCTGAAGTCCAAGCTTTCTTGGAGGAGACTGTAAAGATTTAATGCAAGAACAGTTTTCTTTAGTGCAAGAAGTAGAAATTTGGCTCATTTATTGCACCATTTTTGTGTGAGTGTGACATCCTCTGGCAGGTAGTGGAGAGGAAAATTGATCCAGCAAGCAGCTCAATAAACTGCAGTGTCCCAGAGTTCTGAATTTATCTAAGTTCTTATTCCAACAAATTTCTCCAACATATTTGCCCAACACGAACCTTAGAGTGATTTTTGCCTAAGAAATAGTTTTGAGAGAGAAAAAGATGTAACTCAAAGCAAAGCAATAAAAGAGGTGTTTACTGCTATTTCTCCTTTTTCTAATATATAGATCTGAAAGCAGCACTGGTCAAAGTTACTTTACATCTGTAAAAGAGGCAAAGCAATGACAGATGAAGAAAAAAAAAATGAGACTGGAAGAGACCTTTGGAGTTCATGTTCCTCCTGTGCCAGTGAAGACTTTGCATGAGGATCTGCTCCAGGATCTTCCTAAAGACTGAGAAAAGGCTGACTGATCTGTGATTCCTTTCCTCCTTTTTCCTGTCATATTAGTTAATTCATGAGAATTTATTGTAAAAGGTTATAAGTAAAAGATGAATAATCCAAGACAACAGATCAGCTTGGAAATCTGGAAAACTGTAGCCTCCAAACCTTTAGGATCCTAAAATTATTCTCTAAAGCAATTGTTAGCCCAAAGGTTCTTGTTTTAAGCACAGAAAAATAATGTTTTAAATCATTTTTAAATGGTCAGATGAGGGAAATTTCATCCTCCTCTAGCTGCTGATGCAAAGAAATGATGCATCCAAGTTTCTAACCTATTTTTCAGACCTGAACCACAGGGCTAGACAAAAGCTGGTTTGTCAAGCTGATGCCCAGAACTCTGCTGTCAGGAATGCCACTTAAATATTAACCAGAAGTCTGCAGCAGCCTTCCCACCATGAGCACATCCAGAGGAGAGGAGAAATGGTTTATTTATCCTGCATGGAAATCGAAGTAAAACTTCATCCAAATGAAATCATGCCCATGGTGCCATCTGGGTTTATTCCAGCAGGATTGTCACTCTGGATTGTTTTATTTTGGGGGAAAAGCTCAATGAGGATTGTGACTGTGAGGTTGCAGCATGTAGAGACTTCAGGAAGTGATGCACTTGTGTTTTAAACCGCATTTCTTTGTGAGGGATTTTTATTTCTCATACCCCAAGAGCTGTTTCCCAGACTTCAGAAACAGGCCCCTCTACTGAGTTTTATATTTTGTAAAAATCTGTCACTTTGCCATTCAGAATTCTTTTTCCCCTAAATTGAAATTTAAACCTCCCTCTCAAGTCTCTGCACTTTTTTCCCAGTTGCCAGTGACACCAGCTGTTGTCTAGGAAACCCATCTTTGTGTTCTCCCGAGCATCCTGGCCCCAAGAATGAAAGAAATCCCTTTGCATCCCTGGATCACATCACGTTGATTCAGCATCTCTGGGGGACAGCCAAGCAGCTGATTTAGGGAGCAACCTGCAGAGCAAAATGCTCTTTTCACAGGACAGCCAGAGTGAAGGAGCTTCCAGAAGTAAATCCCTCCTGGTAATGCCCAACAGAGGCTGGCTGGACAGGGAATTGCACATATTCAAGTTAATCTCTTATCTCAGCCATTTCACAGAGCAGTGGAAGCCAGGAGTGGTTGAAATTTTTCTCTGGTTTAATTAGAGGCTTCCAAGTCCTTTAAAAACATCGTTTTCTCTAGGCCAGATAGGAAATCAATGCAGAGTAAACCTGCTAAATTCACAGCTCTCTAGAAAACTGCTCAATATCAGCATCAACTTCAGTGCAACCATGTGTTACTTCTTGGCTAACAAGGGTTATTTGCCAACAGCTGTTTTATTTTCTTTTTTCTTTGCTGCAGGGCTGCAACAATGAAGCAATCTAAGGTTTATCCATGTACACAAACACACACAAAATGTACAGAAGACACAGCTGGAAGAAGCCATGAGGAATAATCTGGCTACTCAAGGAATAATCAGCTTTGGTTCTGTCTCAGACTGCTCTCAAAAATTGCCTTTAGGGTGGATGCCCTGTGAGGGCCAAAAGTGGAAAGACACCCATGGATTATGTAAAAGCTAAAGGAAGTGTGTTCATTTTATCCCAAAAGAGAGCAGATGTCTAAAAAACATGGTAGCAGAGAGCAGGAATGAATAGATTTCAAATAATTCCTTTTAGCACAAGGAGATTATTTGTTGTCCGTACCTACTGACACCGTCTCCGTGATTTTTTAATGATTTACCACACTCCTGGTCCCTTGCTCCAGGGAAAGCAAGCCTGCATTAAAATGATAATAATAAAAAAAAAGCCCTAATCCTGATGATTTATAGTCTCTTACTGAGCTGTGCAAATGATCCACTGTCCTCAGAATATTAAAGCTATTTGCCATTCAAACCCAGATCCGATTTTCACAGAGGACCTCTCCCATTAATTGAAGGTTAGATCAATATCACTATTTGTAGTGTGTTTGAAATACATGCCAGGAGACATTTCCATATTAAAATTCAACAACATATTACACTGACAAACTGGTTCTTGCCTGAGGCCAGCCTTAAACAGGAGATATTTTACCCTGTTAATCTCATTCTCCTCCACAGCAGCTTCTCACATCTCTGGGCTCAGCTTCCACCTTCACAAATTTAATTCACCTCAAAGCTTGCACCTTCCACTGCTTGTTGTCACCACATTACAGTTCTGGTCTTCTCTGTGTCAGGACTGTTGTTTCCTGGAATTTCTGGGGTTTTGTTCTATTAAACCAGCACGGGGAGATGTGGAATTTGGGTGGCTTTCACTGCTCTGTGCTTTGCACACTGGTTGGTGTGATGGAGACTCTTCCACACTGTGACGCTCCAGACAAAGTTCAGCACCTCTGCCCAGAGTTTCTGGCTGTAGATTTCCAGAGAAATCAGGAGCTTTACCAAAAATCAATGTAGGCAAAACAGAATTTTAGCAATTTAGAGTTACAGCAACTACTAATCAATGAACTGAGACCCAAATCTTGCTCTCACCTTGGCATTCGCTGCAGTCAGGCACGTGTCTCAGCCAGCCTGGATGACCTCTTTATCCCTGTTAAGGAGGGAAGAGCACTGGGAGTGGAATCAGAAATGTGAATGCTGCCCACTATAACCCCTTAATTGTGTCAAGTGTATTTTCCTCTCCTCTTGCTGGATGGGAATGCACAAGTGGGAGGGCCCAGGTAATGAGAGCTGCAGGCTTTGCTTTTTACAAGAAACGCTCATCAGGATCATCCATTATTAACCTCTGCAGCAAGAGATCACTGGGTACTTTTCCTCTTTCATTAAAAGTTTGCTAGACAGAAAAAAGGGGTCAGTTTATCCCAAGCATGGTGTCCTCAGTGACCTCAAGTTTTCCACCAAGGTGATTTTCTTTCACCACTATAGATTTTTCTCTCTTCGCTCCCTGTTCTGCACACATGAGGTAAAGCAGATGTCATTTCTTCTTTGAAGTCCATAACCTCCAATTAACATGACCAGCAAACATTTTAATGAATGGTTAATGACTACTTTCAGGATTTTCCATTTGCTTTTTGTGTCTCAAAAACATCGCTGCTTTTTTAAAAAACATTTTATTTAGAGCTTCTTGAAATGTCAGCAAAGCCCTAATACAGAGTTCAAACTCCAAGAAAATTTCACCACAGGTGGAACACCTAATTTAAAAGGAAAAACGGAGGAAAATTTCCCCAAAATAAACTTTCAAATTGCTCTTTGTATTTTGTGAGTGAACATCAAGGCCTGTGACAGAACTGATGACAAGTGTCTCCCTCACATCTCATATCACTCACCAGGAAAACATCCCTGATGGGAAATGCAGAACAGAATTGCAGAGTTAGAGGAGGCTGAAGGCTCAGCAATCACATCCAAAACTCCCATTTAAAACCTCAGTGTCAAATACTCAGTGGATTTCATAAATTGCACCCAGGCTGGTTTATATGTAAGGTAACCTTCATGTGGATGAATGTCTCCCTCTACAATTTATCCTAAAAAAAAGAAGGTGTCTCCTCTTGGAAAAAAATGTGTGAGGGGGAACACCTGCATCTTCTTGTATTGGATAGATTTTTTCTTCCATTTAGAAAGAATAACATTTAAATATTCCTTCTTAAAGCAATTCTGAGAGTTAATGGAAGCTTATTACCACATTAAAAAGAAGCAACTGTGGAAGTAAAAAAAAAAAAGTTTGTATTAAAGCAAAATTAAAAACTGAAAAACCTAAAGAACATTCTCCACCATTAATAGTAAACAAGGGCAAGTAAATTCTCAGCAAACTGAATGGAATTTTGCTTTGATTCCATGGGGACTGCAAATGTAACTTAGTTGCAGAGATCTGAGGAGCAAGGTTGGTGCTCTTGACTATCACACCTACAAAAATTCAAGATTGACACCTAACTTAATTTGCTCAGGCAGGTGATAAGGCCAGTTAATGGGGCTACTCCTACATGTAAGGTGATTTATTATCAACCTGAGCAGTCATAAAAACTGAAACCAGAATAATAAATTCAAATTCACTCAGAGGCTGAGGAATTTATGGTTTCCATTTGCTTGAGAAGACATTGGTACTGGGAATTTGAGCTGACTGCTGTTCAAAGGTGGGAATGAAGGTAAGATCAACCCCTCTCACTTTTAGGTAGCTAGAGCAGAACTTGAAAAAATCCATTTTTGACAAATTTTGCAGCTTTGCAGCTTTTACCATTAAGAGACTATTTGAATAAGGAAAAATCACCTGAAGATTGAATCGGCAGAAGTAAAGTTGTTTAAAATCATCTTAATCTTCATACTTGGAGACAAAGCTGTCCTCTCCTTCTGCATAGGATCCCAAATCCCTGGATGCACAGTCCTTTCTCCAGAGAGAACATTTTTCCCACAGAGATCCTGATGGAAGTCAAAATCCCATTCCACAAGACTGCTTTAAGTGGTTTCCTGGACACCTGTGGATTCCAGCCCTGAGTGGAAAGAAGATTCAACGCATTATTTCTCTCTTCATCCCCCTTCTTTTTCCTACTGTTAAAATGAGAGGAAAGCTCACTAGTTCAAGCTGTCTCCCTAAGAAAACTCCAGGAAAAAGTAGCTGTGTGAGGCTAGGAGAGCAAGGACAAGGACAGCACCTTCCACTCACCTCCTCTGTAACCTCAGCATAATAATTATAAAAGCAAAACACTCCTGGGCATCACTGTTCACTGCCAATGGTGAATTCCTTCCCCTGTCCATCAGGAAGCTCCCTGCCCTTTTCAAGAGAGGAGGAGGAAGCAGCTGCTGTTTCATTTTCCAAATCCAATGCCACGTAACATGAAGCTCACATTTTCCACTCAAAATGAATAAGATATTTTTGATGCCAAGCCTGCACACACAAATAGTTGGATTTTAGACATTACATGGCTGGCACATGGAACATCTCCAAAAGGATCTGGAAGGAAGAGTTGGAAAAACTTCAGGATCTGCACTTAACATGAACTGAAGAGACATTTCATGAGCTTCATGAAGCAATTTTTTTATTTTTTTTTTTTTAATGAATACTGACAGTTACTATTCCTGGGTCCCCTCTTGAACTGTGGTTCTTCTGTGAACAGCGTGTCACGGGATTTTCTTTAGGATTTCATTTAAAAGGAAAATCACCCAAGCCAGTGGATAGCTTTCCATTAACCCAGGTCAGGTTTTTACTGACAACATTAATTGGACATGACACCTTGGGATAATTTTTTTTTTTTACACTGATGGCAGGGCTGCAACAATGCAGCAATCTAAGGTTTATACAGATAAACACACACAAACTCCAGTTTTGAATTTCAGAAGTTAATTCCTTCAACCAATAAAGTCAACTTTTAATGAAAAGTACGCTTTCAATTAAAGAACACACGAATTACCAGTAATTCATAATCACTGTAATGAATTTAATGCCATCAATAACAAACAATGAGCCTTTAAACCATCTTGAAACCCAAATCTATCACTGTAGTGTAATGACAGAGAAACAACCCTGGACACGTCTCTGGCAGGAGCTCTCCCTCCTGGCTGTGAGGAACTGGGCTGCTCTGAGGGGCTGCTGGTGGTTTTTATCTCCCAGCTGGATTCTCTCCCAGTCATTCCTGCTGTCAGGCTCACAACTTAATTAATTTATTTACACTGCTGCTAAATGGATGCATAATCTTTCCATTAAATATCTACCAAAAGTGGGAAGTGCAGAGTCACATCTCTTTTTCCCCAGGTGATTCTATACCTATATTCTGTATTTAAATCACTCTTACTTCTATCCCTGGCTAAATTGACAACGTGGACTTTTGGCCAAAAGCCATAAATTTTTCAAATACAGCCTGAGTAATGTATTTTTATTGTATTATTTTCAGTAAGTAATATATTAAATTATATTAAATAATAGTATCTTTAAATTTTAATATGAATTAATATGAAATATGAATATATTTAATATAAAAATAATTGCTTTAAAAAATTTTATTCCTATTTTTACAGCCATATTAAAATAGACAGAAAGCATGCAAGAGCAAATCAGCCAAACTCACATGTATTCACCATATTCACTGGGTTGGGTGTTTATTCTCTTTTTAGCTCATTTTTTTTCCCTGACCTAACACAAAACATCAGGATAATTTTATGGGTAGGTTTATTAGAGGAATATCCTAAAGACAAGCATTACATTCTAGAAATAAGAATTATTTATGCCCCAAAATGAACTTAAAGGGAAAAGAGATCCTCTCTAAATTTGAAACATCTACAATATCAACATCTGTCCAGAGCTAGAGTTATTCATTAAAATCACCAGCTGTTGCAAACAATTCAATGCTGTATTAATCTTCCAAGAAAAAGGAATAATCAGATGTTTCCAGAACTGGGCTTTGGAATGCCAGACCGTCCTTCATTTGAAGGTTTGGAATACAAATATAGGGAGAAGTTGAATAAACCGGAAAGAAATTATGTAAAAGGGTTTTTTTAAAAAAAAAATAATAAAAATCAGATGTAAGAAGAAAGTTACTGCTACTTCAGACAAGAAGGAAATAAGGGAAGAGAAGAACACCTCTGTGCTTACATAACTCCCAAAATATTGGTGGTTTCAGCAGTGAGGAACAAACCCAGCCTCATAAAGCAGGACCTTGCCTAAATCTGTGGCAGTTTCCAGGTTTTCCCTCAAAACCAGGCAATGCCAGCCCCTGCACAGCCCATTAAATTTGACCTAATGATAACCACAGTGTTAATGGATAGAGATGCTCTACAAGAACCAAAACAATCCAGTGCTGATTTTATAGGTCATGAGAATTAAATGTGAGCAGCAAGCACGCTAGCAGAGAGAAATTACTGAGGAGGAATTATCCCAAATTATTCCAGCATTTCTGCTAAACATTTATGTTGTCACCAGAGCCAGAAAACGATGGGTTCCCTCCCATCCATTGTCAGGAACAAATGCCCAGGGATGGACAATGGCCTGTGTTATTTTCCAGTGGGAATATTGTGAATTGAAGCATGGGAGAGTGGGAATGTCCCATTCCATGGCTGCCTGTGCTTCTCCTCTGCTCCCATGGCCCCCCTGTGTATCCCACATCATTCCCACTCCTGTTCCCCCCTCACACCCGGCCTCAGCCTTTGGGGAGACTCCTTTTGTACCCTGTGGATGGCTGGGCACTGCACTGCTGGGCTTTTGTCCCGTTTTTGGCACGTTACCCAGGAATTCTCTTGTTTCCTCCACATCCTGATGCTTTCAGGAGCAGGATTTCCAAGCGCTGGGAAGGAATTTGTGCCTTGGATCAAAATCACACAAGGATCAAAGTCACCCTCCTTTTTTTCTTCTTTGTAGTAACCACAAGTTACTCTGGTTTTTTCCTCTTCCCGACCAGTTTAGGCTAGGGAGCCACTTCCACAAGGAATTCCTGTATCCAAGAGACAAAAAGAAGGAAAGCTTAAGCTGCAAAACCCCATTTAGTCCCTGACCATTGTGTGAGTTCCAGCACTGCCTGAGGCCTCCATCAGGGTGCACCCTAAAGATAATCACACTGCAGGAAAGCACATCCCACCTCTTCAACCTTCCTTAATTCCCTCTTCTAACTGAATTTCAGGCTGTCTGCTCTTGCCTCCAGCACCACCCAGAGAAGGAAAATGCACCAGTGTGTGCTGTGCACAGGGCAATTGCCAGATGCAGATGAGGGGACATAAAATATGGGCCTGCATTTTCGAGTTTTGCTTTTTTTCCTACAGGAAAATGTTGTTTCTTGCTGAATGCAGACAGCAGGAAAATTGTGAGGTGAAAAATATCATGGGATGTAGCTAGAAAAGCGTGCTTGCAGCAAGTAGGGTGAGAGTGAAATCCAAGGACTGTGCTTCCATCTAGAGGAGCAGGTGGGCAATTCATTTCCAAATATCAACTGAGGAACTCCAAATATCAACTTGGCTCTGTCCATTTGGAACAGCTTGGGTCTGTGGATATGGCACAATAACTGAGTTCAGATACATGGGTTATAACTGCACCTCATCCTAGTCTGCAGAGAGTACAGAACAATCCCTCTATCTCCCTCTTTCAGCAGCATTTTCCACAGAAAAACAGAACCAGGAGCATTTCCCTGTGGAGCTTCCCCCACAAACAGTACAGTACTTTCCACATGCACACCCAGATACTTCCCAAAGAAACCAGGACACCTGGGATATTTAAGAAATTTCGCAGCTTCTCCCATGAGCAGCCCTTGGTGCCTGCACCTGGGACATCCTGGAAGTGGCATTTCCCACAGAGCTCATTGCACTGTGCCAAGGAAGTGGTGCTGGACGGGAAACAAAGATGCCTTCTGACCACCCAGACATGAAAAGCTAACTTTTGGCTACAGAAAAACATGTTTCAGGAAAAAAATAAAATTAAAATCCCCCATCTCAAAGGATGACTATAGGGATAGGAAGCCCCAGTGTGTCCTTTCCTCTGGAAGTGACAGTGAGAATGTCACATGGAATGTGAGATGTGGGCATCACCCATCCTCTGGCTCAGGTAGGCCAGCACTGAGGAGAGAAAACAATCCCCCTCCTGCACCTCACAGGTTTTGTTCTCAATTTCAATAATTTAGTATTTCTCCAGCTTACCTCTGATAAATTGCAAGCTGTTTTGGGTTTTTTAAACTTTAGCTCCTTTCTATCATTGCAAATGTTCTGCCTCAGTAGGAACTTGATGACTGACTAGGTTGTGTGAATATAAAATAAAATACCCACCTTTCCTGTGTCATCCCAGTTAGCAATGGTTCCACACTCAGTGGGATGTTCCAGTGCCAGGATCCCTCTTTTACTTTGTGCTTCATCCCCTACATTGCTGTATTTTTGACCCATTCCAACCATAACACCCTGCAAAGGACATTATTCCAATATTAGTGCAGTTTGTCAGGAACATCAGGAACAAAATGCCATTGTTAAGTTAAAACTTCCCGTGAAATACTGTTCCTGCTCTCACAGAATGCACCCACAAAACATGCAAGGAACTAAAATGTGAATTTGTGGGTCACCACTTGGTTATAATTCCTTCCAAGGCAGCTTCAAAAATGAAGCGCTGCTTATGCTCACATGGGAGCCCAGCCAAGGTGAGCATCAGCAAAACTCTTGGATCTCCACAAGGAATGGGTCCCTCTGTCATTGCACAAAGGAATAAAGGGAAGGAATTAGAGGTGGAAAAGAGTTACAGCACTAATAACTACAGTTTCTGTAACTATACTCTATAATTTCTCAGATTCACTTATCTGGTTGCTCTGTGTCTAAGCAGTTGCACTATTTTGCCTTTAAACACTGAGGTTCTCCCTTGCTGGAAGTCAAATGAGTCTTAAGAAAAATCATTAATTAATATAAAGCAGAGACACATCTTCTAAAAGAAAAATCCTTTTTTAAAATATTGATTTTACTAGGTTGATCACATTTGCCTTAGGAATCTGTCATGCTTGCCCCAAATAAAATCACAACATGTGAGGTAAAATGTTATTCATCACACAGAACATCAGGGCAGAGTTTTGACAGCCCAGAAAAATCAAAAAGTGACTCATGATATGAATAAATTCCAACAGGTGGGGCTTTTCTTCCATAAGACACCTTCCTATCATTAAAACACAATATTTTTGGGAAAGAATAAACCTAACCAGCAAAGACAGTGGATCTTACCAAGCATGTGAAGCAGTCACATAAATTCCCACTTGAATGGGATTTCACAAAGCAAATTAATCAGGACATTCACAGCCTTTTGTTTCTTCCAGAGGGGAAATCTGCTGCTGCAGCCTCCAGGGTCCTGTGATCCTCTCTTAATTGGCCTCGTGACCACGGGCAAGCTCAGCTACAGGACACACACTTGGCTCTGCTGGGACTTCAGCATAAATCTCACCTCTTCCAAGGGGAAATCATCTTCTAGAAAGTTCCTTTGCTTAAAATTGATTGTCTGCACACACCAGCTGTAACATTAGTAGTTAATGGTAAATAAACCACCCAAAACATCCATTACTTCAAAGACTGCAGTTTTTCCCTTGTGGAAAGTTGAGATTTGCTTTTTCTTTTAGAGGGTGATCATTCATCTCAAACAACCAACTAAAATAAGTTTTATAAAGTTTCAGGGAAGCATTTGCTGTGTGTTTTCTCCACTCTGTGATATGGAGAGCTCACTCCAGGACCTATTCCATATTTGTAAGTGGCAAACACTTGATGGAAGTGGCTGTTCCAGGAAAAAGAACAAGAGGCAGCTGGCACAGCTGCCCAGGAACAGCTCAGCTTCAGGAGCTGGCCAACATCTCAAAGTCCTGGTCTCCCTGAAATTCAGAGCAAAACCCACACCAAGAGCAGGCCCAGGTATTTTTAGGAGTGGCAAACTGCCTCTTTAAGCAGTTGATACAAGGGAAAGATTTTATTTCTCCTTCTTTGGCAACTTCACTCGATAAGGAAAGGCACTTCAGAAATGAAAAACATTTGAAATGTCTTTGAAAATGAAAGGAATGAAAACCAGCACTTGGTCCAGCAAAGTTCTTGTGCCTAACAAAGCAAAAATGGATTTCATCACATGAATTTGGAAAGAGTTTTGATGTGGGAATGTTTATAACCCTTAGTTCCAGTAGCTGGTGGGTTTGAACACTCATTCTCATTGCCATAAATTATTTTCTTCCAAAACCCTCAGGAAAAGGCTGCAATAAAACAATTGCCAGCAGTGTCCAACATTACAGCACTGCACCCATACTCTGGGTTCCAACACCACAAACCAGAGGGAAATCAGGTGCTTAAATACATCAGGAATTACATCAGCTGAGACACTGGAATTTGAGGGCAGAGAATTTTAAACAGATTTCCTCAATTTGCTTGAGCTCAGACCAAGTGGAGGCAAGCATTTAAATCATGAACTGTAACAGGAGCACACTCTCAAGGCAATACTTACCCAGGAAAAGCTGCTTCCTAAATGACAGGAGCTCACCTCCCAAAACATTTTTATCAGCTTCTGGCATGGAGTTCACAGGATATCTACATGTGAAGCCATTTAACTTTTTTTTTTTTTTTCCTAGCTTGTTCTTATTACAGTGGCAGCCCAAAGGCCTGGAGACTTTCAAACACCTCTGGATCCTTTCCCACTCACTGAGCCTCAGGACAGAGGGTTATTTTCTCTCCCCTCAAGTCAAAAACCCCTCACACTGGGTGAATAAGACTGGAAGGACTGAAGGGCCATTGTTGCCTTTGGAAAACATTCTGCTTCATTATAACATAATTAGCTAAGAAGAGCTCATTATCTTTCTGCTAACACCCATTTTCAGGCTGGGAAGGAAAAAGTCAGCATCATCAGTCCTCATGTTCCCACTGGACCTGGTGTTTGAGTTATCAGCCACTCAAAGGAGATGAACCATCACTATTAAAAAATAATCAATTAAAGCAGAATATACTGGATTTATATAAAAATCTAGACCTTTACCAGACTAAAAAATATTAAAGACCATCAGAAGAAAGTTGTTTACAGTATTTACCTGCAGCAGTAACTACCTCTTAAGCAGATAAATCACTCCACTAAAGTATCTCCCAAGTCCACTGTGGTTCTGCTCATCAGTAAAACCAATGGGATCCTTCCTTTTCTATATTCACTGGGTTCTCCTTCTCCTACAAGATTCTTATTCTGAATTTATTGATTTGTACCTTGAAGCTGAAACATGTAAAATATGTAAGGTTATGTCTTTAGAAGCTTGAATTTCATGTGTGCTGCAGCTGAGGAACATTTTGCCTCCAAGACAGGCAGTAACTAAGCCCCACCAAGAAAAGTGCAAGGAAATTTAAAATATACCAAACCTCCCACAAGTTATACAACCAAAAAAATTACAAAAATAATATAAGAAGTTGGAGATATTTATGTCATCTCAAATGTGAATCTTTACTGAATCTTTAATCATCAGCTTACCTCACTGCCACACACAGATCTGTGCATCTTGATTTCTTTACAAACCAAATGGGAAAGAAGAACTTTCTTAATTCTTTTATTTTCAGAAAAAAAAAATTAAAAAACCACCCAACCAACCAAAGAAAATCAAAAATCCAGTAGTTCTTCCTTTATTGCACTCCATAAAACTTCTTGCTATAATCAAGAAGCCAATATACAGTAATAGCTTGATATTTCTTTAGAATTTATAGTTTAACTCTTAAAATAAAATTTGTATAGAAAAGATACCATTTACAACCCATTCAGTAGTAATCAACCATTATGTACCCACCAACAACATTAAATAACTTGTATGCAGCAGTTTCCTTAGAGGGCAGAGGGGGAATATTTTCTCCTTAGCAAATATAATATCCCACTGTTAAAAGAGCAATTCAAGTCAACTTTGGAGCAAAAGTGTGATATGCAGGAATTTCACTGGAGAAGCTCAAGATTCCGTGTAGTGTCCCAGGGATTCGTGTCCAGCGCACAGCAGAACAGCAGCATGTGAGGAGTCTGGGCTGGCACTGGCACTGCCCACAGGGAAAGGAGGCACCCAGGGAGTGCAGTGGGCTCAGAGCACACCAGTGAGGCACAGGAGCAGGAGGAGGTGCACTGTGAGCAGGTAGGTGAGGAATAAATAGCGGGATTTGGCTCGGGCCGTCAGCAGCTTGGAGCAGTAAAGGCTTCGCCCCCGGAGCCAGCGGCGCAAGGAAAGGGCTCCTCCTTTCACCTGAGGAAGAGACAAAAGTTAGCAGAGGAAGAATCAGGAATACACAGCAGAAACTGCTCCACTGCAGCCTGCATTGCTGAGGCACTACAAACCTTTTGGCTCTGACACAGCAACTGACCACAACACACAACCAAACGCCAAAGAATAAATGATTTAAAGGCCCCAAACCCAGCATTAATGAGAGGGGGAAGGAATGAATCCAAGCTGTGCATTATGCAACTCCACACTCCATAAATATGCAAACTGCATTTTGGGCATGCATAATTAAATGCAGACATTTTACTTAATTTATTTATACACATGTAGCATAAATATGATTACATATATTTTTTAACCTGGACATATGCAGAGTGTTTTCTGGCACAGCTTTACACAGCTGCTGGTCTTGGACTCCCAGCCCCAACAGAAAGAAATGAAGGACGTTTTTGCACCACTTTTAAGGAGTTGAGATAATTCAGGGTTTTTAAAGGCGTTCATTCCCTTACCTTTCTCACAACAACGTGTTCACTGGGATTGATGATTAAGGCTTCCCTCTCCTCCTCGGCCTCCATCTGGACAGTGAAGTCACTGGGGACAGACCTGTAACTGCCTGCTTCAAACCTAGAGAAAAATTCAAGGCACAGAGACATGCACTGCTGAATTATCTCCTCTCATAAGAGCTGAATCGACACAAAAATCATTATTTTGCATACTTAAAATAACTGAGGGAAGGTCCCAACAAAAAGCTGACTCACTTTATGCTGCCAGGTCTTTTTCAGTCTCTATTTACAATCTACTCTCAAGGTGTTTCATTTATTCAGAATTAATCCCCATCATCACCAGCTGACTGAACAGTGATTTTCAGGTGATGGTAGTGAGGGACACTTGATTTAGGCAGGTGTATAATGGTATTTTCAATCTAACCAGTAGCTCTGCTAAAGTTGCTATATAGGAAATTTTTTCCTAAGCTGGGAAAAAAAAAAGGGAAATAGCATTGACTACCAAGTCTAACAGATTAAATTAAATAAGGAAAAAAAAAAGAACCAAACCCAAAGCCTGTAACACTTTCTTGATCAAGTGTTTAGCTTAGCTTTTTAACACATGGATTTTCACTGCTTCAGGCACTGTGGGTTCACACACAGGTTTGTTTAGTAGTAGTAGTATCATCTCAAATCTAAGAACCACAGGAAAACCTCTTACTAATCTCACTAAAAAATAAAAGGCAAACAAATAATCTGTGTTTTACCTGTTACTTCTCTCCTCAGAGAGTCCAAGAGCCTCCTCTGCAGCTTCTCTCCTCCTCTTCTCCTCCGCCAGTGTTTCTGTGAGCTGGGAGAGACTCTGCTGCAGTGACTCATACTGCTGCTCACTCTCTGCAAGCCTGGGACAAAATCAAATCTGAAATCAGGATTTTATGGACTCAAAGAATTACTCACTTGTTCTTTTTTTTATTAGGAAATCTTTTTGTAACAGACTTAATTATAATGAGATGCTTTAGCTTAAATATTGAGATAAAGTCACCAATAATCAGTACATATGTATGTACAGATACAAACCACAAGTATTAGCAGATAATAACAATTCAAGAAAATGGCTTATGATTCATGTAATCCACTGCAAATCCACTCCTTCCCCTTCTCCACACAAATGCCTCAGAGGGATAGAAAAGCATTACTTTCACACTCATGACACAGCTGTCAGGAAAATAATATTGCTAATACATGCTCTGAGGCCTGACCTTTTCCTGAGCTCATTTAGCTCCATATTGTCTATCTCCACAATAATCCCAGATCGCTCCCGTGGTGCTCCAGGGGGAACTTCTGCTCTGGTTTCATCCTAGAAAATATTAAGGGGGAAAAAAAAAACCAAACCACCAAACAAGTGACCATTTTTCTACTTGCCAAAATTACTTCAATTACAGAAGCCATAAGCACAACAAAATAGTGGAACAGATAATTCTTTATGCCACTTAATGTTTTCATTTCCATCTCTCAACAAAGTCTGAGAGGAAAGAAATGCATCCACACATCCACAATTCCAGAAGCAAGGCAGCTACTCATTTATTTTTAATTTACAGTTCTTGTCTGGATTTATTTCCATTTATGGAAGAGTAAGGGTTGTTTTCTATATGTATCCATATGCTATTTCAGGGTCTTCTACTGTTAATAAATAAACAAGGCAGTACAGAAAAGCTTTTTAAAAAATAAAGGAATAATGATGAATCATAGAGGACTGGGTTAGAAGGGACCTTAAAAATCATGAAGTTCCAACCCCAAATAATCTCAAGGATGTGTATGAGGGGTTGGCAAAAGGTACTAAATGCTGAACTATTTTCACTTCTGAAAATATCACTCAAGCATTGTAAAATGAATCCACACCTGATGTGAAATTATCAGTAAATTGCCTGATCCACTGAGCAGTGATCATCCAGTTCTCTGCTAGCTGCAGACCAACTCAAAAAAGATGCTTCAAGCCCCCCCCCAAAAATGTAAAACAGCTTCCTTAAATGAAAAGTCAAATTAGACCAGCCTAACAATAGAGACAGTTATCTTCAGTCACAGGCCAGCAAAAGTACTGGGTCACTTCAACAAAAAAAAGTACTTTAATTCATTTTTAGCATGAAAATCAGAGAAGTGTAAGCAGAGAAGGAAGAAACCTAAAGATCCTTCCATGTCTCTGGTTACCTGGACAGAGCCTTGGAAAGAGGTCACCTGCATTGCCTGATATTCCCTCTCCAGCCTTAAGTAACGATTCTGCAGATCAGTGTAATGGAGCTGGTTGTCCCTCAGAGTCTGGGAAAGAGTCTTCAGCTGGGCAGACAGGACAGCATTCTCTTCTGCTGACTGCACAACCTGAGAGAATTTCACATTGAGGTCATTAAAGTGAGCTCTGCCAGGAAATCCCCGCAGATTTGAGACCTGCTGTTTCAAAATTGCATCCACTTCTTGACAAGGTCACAGAGTTCAGTTGGGATTTAAAATGTTTTATGAGCAGAGGAAACGATGAAAGCTGAGCAGTGATTTCCCCTGCCAACAATACACCCAAACCAGAAGCTGAAATCTTGTTCCAGCTAAGACAGACACCTGTTTCTGTCTATAATATGAAAAATATTTTACTGGGAGTAGGAGTTCAGAGGTTCATCAATGCCTTCAGAATGCAGAGTGAAATAAACCTCTCAGGCAAATACTAAGGCAGGAAAGCCTGGCAGAAAGAAAACTGATATTTAATTTGAATGTCCAGGCTAAGTTCTTTTAAAATTCTGCATTTCAAAGTAAAAAACCAGTCATGCAAGACACCACTAATATCCAGCAATATTCCAGTGTGAGGCCAGCCCAGATTAAAGCGAGTTTTTCAGGATCAGAGCTGTTGTTCCAAAGCTACCTTGGAATTAACCTGCTGGAAGTGCAGGTCCTTCTGCTGCATCTCCTGCAGGCAGCGCTGCAGCTCAGCCTGCAGCTGGTTCTTCTCAGCCAGGACACGTTTGATTTCCTCTGCTCCATCTGCACTTCCAGCAAGGGAGGCAGTTTCCACAGCCTTAAAAATATATCAGGATATTCAGGGTTAATATAACCCACAGAATTCCCTTTTCACAACATTATTTTCTTCTCACAACTTAATACCACATTTGAAAGACACTTTAAAGACAAGATTTTATATATATATAGTGTTAATACTTGCATTAAAAAAATTACCACAAAAAGGCAACCCAACAATTTTTCATTTGCAAATAATGTGAAGCACAAAAAAAGGGGGAAAAAATCACAAAGAATGAATATGAAACGCCTTTCAAAAATTATTTTCCAGCTAATAAAGTTTTGTGTTCATGACTTGTAAATGAGCTGCTTTGCAAATATGAATTTAAAGTCAAAAGAATCCATTCTGAAAAGAAAAAAATTACCAATTTACAGCTTTGGCCCTCTATATCTCTGGCAGCCCAGCATTTTGATATTTATCTCCAATAAAAGAGGGATATGTGCCACCTCTAATGCTTTATGGAATCTATTCACCCATACAATCATGAAATAAGAGGTTTTTACCACATAAAATACTCCATTGCCCACAGACATTACCAGCCAATAGCTCTTATTCATGACTGTAATCACAGAAAATGAACAGCATACAAACTTCAGCAACTAAAGTGCTGGTTTTAATGAAACTAAAATGACTACTGCTTCCTTCCTTTGGCACAGAAAAGGTAAGGAAGAATACTATTCTAAAACAGCACTTTCATTGAATCTTTCAGGAGAGTCTACAAAACAGCATTTGCCAGTCTGGGTATCAGCTGCTGCCTTCCTAAATCCAGGATTTTGTTCCCGGCAGAAGCCAGCCCCAGCTGCTTCGGGGAAGGACAAGAACACTGCCATTCCCCTTTCTCCCCCAGTTAGTCCAATTTGCAGTAACTAGACATGGATTTAGGCTCTAAAGAATGAACTTCATTAGGTGTTTAAAGCCTCTCTGCATCAACTATACAGACTGTGAAACCTGCTGTCCATGTAAACCACCTTTTGATCCTCTTATAAAGCCTATCCCTGAAAATGAGTTACAGCCATAATAAATGCGAAAGAAAAGAAACCCATTTAATTTTTGTTTTCAACTTCTTCCTTTTATATTCTGGATTTAACTAACTTAAGACAGTAACTTACAGGTTTACTACAGACTGCTCTTTTGACAAGCAGGCTGCAAATTTCAGACAATCAACTGCTACCTTCCAATCCACATTCAGCTACATTCCATTGTTTTTACCATGACTGGGTAACTGCTGCCAGCAGGGAGTGACTTCTTCCCAATCACGTCTTGCTGCAGCCTCTGGAGCTCCGCAATCTGCCGGTCTTTCTCAGCCACTGTGATCTGACACTGATTCCTCAGTGCCTGGGACTCGGAAAGGAGGAGGTTTTTTTCCATTCTGAACATAAAACATCAGATGTTAAGCAATTCTATATTCCATACAAATGAATGAAGAGGATAATGCTGTACTGTCATACCTTAATCCAGCCAGCTCGTTCTGGTATGATGCGATCTCTCTCTCTGTTTCTGCCTGGAAGGCTTTTGTCTGGTGCAAAGCCTTCTCCAAATCATCAACCTTGGTCTTCAGTTTGGATATTTCAACAGCTGCAAGGCTGGCTCCTTCTTTAGCCTACGTTTAATAAACATCATTAGTGAACTGGAATGAAAATTAGATGGGTGAAGTTTGATTAGTGCTAAAATTCTAATTACAGACTAAGGTTTTCCCCATTTGCTTTGTTTAACAGGGTCATTACCTTAACTCTCAGAACTGTAAACACACCTCCTCTGGGCACACAGTGCTATCTTAGCACTCACACAATCTACAAAGTTAAACACCAGAATCCATCATGTCTCTGAGCATTCTCTGCACAAAGAACAAAATTACAGAGCCATGTGGCTAATTACAACTTACCAGAGCTTCCCCATTGTTCTGAGGCACATCCAAACCACTTTTACAAGCATTTCTCTCATTGATGCTGCTGCAATCAATGGGAAACGAAGCTGTGCCCTGCTTGGCTGCAGAAGTTACCTTCTGATGGCTGAGCTCCTGCAGCAATTTGTCCCGGTCGTCCTGGAGACTGGCCATAGCCTTGGCAAACGCGTCAATCTGCTGGACATAACTCCCACACTCGGCTGAGAGCCTGCTCACCTCCAGCTCCCGACTGACCAAAGTCCTACAGACACTTCCAATCTCATCAGCCACCTGGGCAAGGGTGACCTGATCTGCAGCATCAAGGCCAGCCCCGTGCAGAAGAGAGTTTTCTTTGAGGATACTCATGAGATGGGATTTAAACCCCTGCAATTCAGCTGCCAGTTCATCTCCTTTTTTTCTTTCAGCCTTGAGCTCAGAGGTGTATTTGCTCTGAAGAGCTTTGAAGTCCTCTATGATCCGATCTCTATCGTTCTGCAGGGCAGTCATTGCTTTCCCAAAGGCCTCATTTTGGGATCTCAACTCACTGTTTTGAGACTGAACTTCATGCAACATCTTTGCAGAAGCATCAGGGTTATCTTCATCTTCAAGTTTCAAAAGAGTCCCACTGTATTCCTCATCTGCATTTTTGCCTCTGGACTTCCAAAGTTCCTGAAACTTTTTCTGAAGCTTTTCTCCATGTTGGCCATTGGATTCTTTTTTCTGAATACTCTCACTACTTAGCAGCTTCTCTCCAGATTCAGAAACAAGTTTCTCTTTGTTTAGTGATGCGATT
Source organism: Pycnonotus jocosus (assembly GCA_013400435.1). NCBI lineage: Eukaryota > Metazoa > Chordata > Aves > Passeriformes > Pycnonotidae > Pycnonotus > Pycnonotus jocosus. The sequence goes on along the minus strand of VWYP01002586.1, from coordinate 152,119 downwards.
AGAGATTCTAAATCACTTACTTTAGATGCCAATTTTTTATTCTCATGTTCCAAATCCACAGCAGCCCCCCTCTGCAGTTCACTGGAAAGCTGCATCTCCTTTATTTGTTTTTCAAGATCGTATTTTTCATGCTCAAGGCTTTTAATACACTCTAATTTCTGCTTAAGTAAGTCCTTCAGCTGATGGTCTTTCAGAGATAAAACCTGATTAAGATCTTCCCTGTACTTTATCAGCTGTGCACTCAGCATTGCATTTTCAGAATGCAGATCATCTATCCTATTGAGGAGGACCCTCAACTCCTGTTTCAAAGCATTAGTCTCACTTGCACTGCCAAGGAGAAGACTGTCCCTCTGGTTTAAGACATCCTGGTGAAGGTGTTCCAGCTCCTTGTATCTGGCAAAAAGATCATCCCGGTCGTTCTGGAGAGATGACATGGACTTTTTAAAGGCATCTACTTCACTGGCAATCACAGCCTTATCCTGACCTGCTTTTTCTGCTTTCACCTGGAGATCTCTCAGCTCGTTTTCCAGCCTCTGACGGGACTCCTCAGCTTGCTGTCTCTCCAACTGCAAAGCCCTTACCTGAAGTTCATACTCTTTGATCTGATTCCTATGTTGAGTCTGTACCTGAAGCAGATAATCTGAAATTTCATCCCCTTTTGAAGAAATAAGTAAGGAAATTTCCTTGTCTTTATTATTTAGCATGATCTTCATTTGCTCAGAAATGGTCATCTGCTTTTGCAATTCAGCACTCATTTTTTCCTTCTCTATTAGAAGCTCTTGCAATTCTTGCTCCTGTCTCGTAAAATTGTTTTCCAGAGCTTTTATCTCTCTTCCTGCACTCTTACTATTCTCTATGAGATGATTAAGAGAATTATTTTCTTTCAGGAGTGCTTGCAAAGCTTCTTCTTTGGACTGAAGAACATTCTCCAGCTCTTGCTGTCTGTTAAAAAAGAAGGTATTTTCTTCCTTTATCCTGCAGAGCTCCTCATAGCGCTGCATATCAACAGATTTTTGCCTCAAGTACAGTTCATCCTTTGTCTCCTCCACCACAGAATATTTGAGATTTAGTTCTTGAATCTGAGTCATTTTATCTTTCAATTCATCTTGCAAGGCCACTATCCTTTTGTTACTGTCTTCCAGCTGTTTCTCCTTGTTTTGAATGGCCTCTTTGAACTGCACTTCCCAGGTTTTCATCTCAGTGATGACCCTGTCCCTGTCATCCTGGAGGGAGGACATGCACTTTGTGAAAGCAGCCAGTCGTGCCAGAGCTGCGTTCAGATCTGCCTGCAGCTGCTGGTTCTGAGAGTCCTTCGTGCTGACTGCCTCCTGCAAGCCCTGAACCTCACTCATCGCCCGATCTTTTTCTCTCTCAAGAGCACCGTGTCTTTCCTCCAGGTTGGAAATTTCACTTTTGTGAAGCAATTTCAGCTGCTGGAGATGAAACTCCAATTCTCTCTCATATCCTCTCTTCTGAAGCTGCAGCTCATCTCCCTTCTTCTGAAGTTCCTTCCTCCAGTTTAGATTCTCATTTTTAAGCCTGTCCACTTCCCTCTTTGACTGATCCAACAGGTTCATCTGCGCAGAAAGCTCCCCCTTGAGATGGAGTATTTCACCATTTGATTCTGCCAGCTTTTCTGATGCATTACTTAAGTCCTTTTCAATTTTTTCATTTTTTGACTGTGACAATTTCACAGATCTTTCCAAATCCAGGATCAGCTCTTGGAACTTTATAGAATCCTTTTGCAATTGGTTGATCTCCTGCTGTTTCTCCTTTAAGAGTTCTTGCAATTCCTTTGTTTTGCTTTTAGTCCCATTATTATCCCTCTGAGCACTTTTTACCTTCTCCTCAAAGATCTTCACAAGATGGAGTTGCTGCTCTTCCTTTTCTCTAACCACATTAGATTTTTCTGCCTTCAACTCTTCCAGCTGCTGTAACAGCAAGTTATTCTGTACCTGTACTGATTTCATCCTATCAGTGAGATGATCCACTTTTTTAACATGATTGAGCAATTCAGTCTCAAGAAATTCTTTCTCACTCTTTACTTTGTAAGAGCTTTCTTGTACATTCTCTAATTCTTCCTGTAACAGACATTTGTCATCCTCTAAAATCTTAACTTTTTCATTTAGACTAACAATTTCTTGTGTTAGACTTTTACATTCCATGTCCAGCTTTGTTAGACAATGAGTTTTGTGGAGCAAAGATTTCTCAGTTTCTTGCACTTTTTCAGAAATTAACTTTCTTTCTTGTTCTAGGACAAGTGCAGCTTGTTCTTTTTCAGAAAATTTATCCTTTAATACATTAATGTCCTTTAACAGTGATTCATTCTCACATAATGCCTCACTGATTTTGGATTGTGTATCATTTTGGTACACTTCCATTTGAACCTGCAGTTCTCCCAAGGCTGCTTTAGTTACAGTGATGTTATTATGAAGGACATCGTTCTCATTCTGAATTTTCTCTAAAGCCTGCTTTAGGTTTTCAGAGGTTTGTTTCAGCTGCTCATTCTCCTCCATCAGCTGATGGTTCTGCTCAGTGAGCTCACACAGACGATCCTGGTGTTCCTGCATCCTGGCCTCCTGCTCACAGATCTGCCTTTCTGCTTTGCTCTGTAACTCCTCAACCTCCATTTTCTTGGATTCACTGAGTTGTTTCAGTTGGTTCTTAATAGCCTCATTTTCATCAAGGAGATTTTGTAAATGCTTCTGCAGAGCCTCCTTTTCAGACTGTCCTTCCCTGAGTCTTTGAACAGCCTCTTGCTTCTCTTTCCTACTCAAATCAATGACTTGCCTCATATCTGCCACTTTACTACTGATATTCTCATATGCCTGAAGAAGTGATTCATACTCCTGCTTTAATTCGCTATGTTTAGCCTTCCATCCTGTCAATTCAACTGTCTGAGAATCTTTTAAGGTATTTAATTGGAAAGAAAAGGCCTCTTTTTCCTGCACTATGGACTCCATGGTGGATTTCAGGCTTTCACATGCCGCAGTGAGGTTTTCATTTTCGGTCAGCAGCCTCGCATTTTCCAAAGCAAGGCTCTCCTCTCTGGACGACGAAGCCACAGCACTTGAACTCTGCTTTTCTCTGCCAAGCTCTAGCAAGTGCTCCAGCATTCCTGTCTTGTTCACCAGTTCTTCTTTTTCCAACACCAGCTGATCAATCTTTTCCTTTAGACATTTATTTTCTCTCAGGGCTTCTTTACGCGATATTAAAGCTGCCTGCAATTTCCTTTGGAGGCGCTCTCTGGATCTATCATCTGTTACAGCTCTTTGCTCTTGGGCTGTGGAATCATTTAAATTTGCAGGTTTTGCCAGTGGCTCTTCCACTGTTGGCATTTGTTTCTGGATTTCACCTTCTGTTGCTTCCCTCAGTTTCATTTTCCCAGAGTAATCAGTCTCTGATAGTTGAGAAGCAGTGACTTTTCCTTCCAAACTCCCTTGCAGGGAATTACTTTCTGAACCAACCTTTCCCAATTCCTTTTCGGTCCCATTTTCTTCCTCAAGCTCTTTGCCCAACACCACAGGTTTACTCATCTCTGCCTTCTCACGCAGCACACACAGCTCTGCCAAAAGATTTTTATTTTCTTCCCTAAAATGTTCTGCCTCCTTTTTCATCTTAATTAGTTCCAGATTGGACTTTTCCAAAGAGCTGAGAATTTCCTCTTTTTCACTCTTTATGTCTTCAAATGCTGTTTTGTAATGGTGGGCTTCTTCCTGGCCCTCCTTTATGGCTTTATTTAGTAATTCTTTTTCCAGACCAAGTTTTTCTTTTAAATCTGTAAGCGAACATTTCAGTGCTTCTATTTCCTCATTCTTTCCTGCAACCTCCTGCTTAGCTTCAGTTCTTGACCTCTGCAGTTCCTCCTGGCTCATCCTGTAATCCTCCTCACTTTTTTGAATAAGTGCTTTTTTCTCATTATTTACATGTTCAAGCAATGCCTTGAGCTCTACAGTTTCAGTCTCATGTGCTTTCAGCTTTATTTGTAGGTGCCTTATGTCCTCCAACAAGCTGCCCTGACATTGCTGCTGCTGTCTCAAAGATTCCAAGCTGATTGTTTCTTCTCTACCATCACCAAATTCAACCAACATTTTTCTCAACTCTTTCCTTAACATCTCTGTTTCCTCCTGAAGTTTTGCATAATCACTTCTTAGTTCTTGTAGCTCGGTGTCTTCACTTGGCACTGCAGTGATCGTGTTTTCTGACTCTGTCAAGGATGCAGCCTGAACCTTGTTTCTTGGTTTGTCTGACTCCAAATTCCTTGGGTCAGCTTGTTCTTCTCCCAGCAGTGCCTTGGGTGGAACCAGCTCCTTCCCTTCTAACTGGTTAAAACCCAGCTCTTTACATTTTGTTTGGAGAACTTCCCAGAGTGCTTTGTATTCTTGCCTGAGCTGCTCAAGGTGGGTTTTCTGCTCATCAAAATCTGCTGCCAGTTTCACGTGCTCTTCCCTTTCTTGCTGGAACTTTTTCATATCTTCTTTCATGACCAAAAGCTGCCCCTGTAAAGCTTCTTTTTCTTCTTGTAATTGATTCATGGCATTAACGTCATTGCTGGGGTTCAGACACCCATTCTTGTCTCCAGCACTGGAACCAGGCTCTTCAAAACTGGATTTTTTCAACAACTCTTCCTTCTTTTTAAGTTCAGACTTCACCTCTTCAAGAGTCAAGAGCAACTGAGAACGTTCCTCTTGATATGCCCTTGCTCTTTCATTAAGCACAGATTGCAGATGAGCAAGCATACAGTCCTTCTCCCCTAAAGATTTTAGGTTCTGCTCACAAACATTTTGTTTTTCAGCTATGACATCATTCAGTTCTGCAACATTGTGCTCAAGTTCCTCTAATGAGGATGCTCTTGAAGATAAGGTTTTGGTCAGATCACTTATCTTGGCATCTTTTTCTACAAGCTGTTGTTTCAAAGTTCCAAGATGAGACTCAAAATCATTATTTTGTCCTTCAATTAGTTTCAGTTTGTCTGTTAACTCATTAACTTGCTTCAACAGCTCTTCTGCTTTTCTCTGTTCTTTTTCTATTTCTTCCTGTCCAGTCTTTTCTAATTTCCCAACTTTTTGCATTAGATCCCTTCTTACTATCAATGCTGCTTGAAGCTTCTTTTTCAGATTCTCTTTTTCCTTTCCCATTTTCTCAAGATTACACTGCATCTCCTCTTTTTCATTCATTAAATCTTTAAACTCAGCTTCTCTACTGCTTAACATAACCTGGTTATGTTCCAGCTCTTTCTTACAATCCCCAAGTTCCTGCAATACTCGGTTTAGCTCTGCCACTGAACTGTTATGAACAGCTTCAAGGTCTTGCAGTTTGGCATTTAATGTACTCCTCTCTTCAGAAAAATTCAGCATTTCATTAGACAATGACTCCATGACCTGGGTAACAGAAGAGTCTTTTTCTTTCATTTGCTGGCTTAGACCAGAAATTAAATCCTTCTGCTGATTGACCTGGGATGTTAAGTTTTTGATGAGGTGATCTTTTTCCCCTATTTCTTCAAGGAGACTTGCTACTTTTTTACCTTCAGCCTGCAGCTGTTCTTGACTAGTTCTTACCATTTCTTCTGATGCATTCATCTTGCCCTGAAGAAATTCCACCTGACTCTTTATTTCTGCCAAAGACTCCTCCTTTTCTTTCAGGAGACACTCTTGTTTGCCTAACATTTCCTTGAGTGAGACCATCTCTTTTGACAGGCATTCCATTTCAGATGTGTATTTGCCCTTCATCTTTTCCATGTCACTCTGCAGCACCTCCTTCTGCCGCTCAAGTGAATCCATACTTCTTAATTCATCTCTCATGGAGTCTATTTCTTTCTGTTTTTCTGAAAGTGCCAGTTGCAAACGTTCTCCTTCTGTTTCTTTGCTCAGAATAGCAGTTACTAGAGTGGAGAATTTTTCCAACTGAGTTTTACTATCGGCTGGCTGCAGTTCAGAATCTGAAATTTGTGCCTTCTTTTCTTTACCTAAAAGCCTACTACTAAGTAATGGAGATAAGCTCTGAGTTAATTTCTCTTTTATAAGATCCAGTTCTTGCTGCAAAGACTGGATTTCGCTATCTTTGGATTTCATTTCACTTTCTAAACCGCTCAATTGCTCAGTAAGATCATTATTTTGTGAATTTGCCCTATCAAGTTCTGTCACCCATTTGTTTTCTGACTCAAGCAGACTTTGTTCTAGAGTCTGACATTTAAGTTCTAATTTAGAAAGTTCTTCACCCTTCACACTAACCTGCATCTGTAACTTCTCTTTTTCAGTCTTCATCTGCAGTTTGACAGCATCAATCTGCATCCTTGAATAATTCTCACTGGTTTCTAGTTTTTCATGGATTTCCCGGAGCTCTTCCAATTTCTTTTCCAAATCAGTCCGAGATGCAGTAAGTTGTGTGTTTTCAGCCATCAGTTTACCAACATCATCTTGCAACAGGTTTTTTTCTTTCTCTAAAGATGCCACCTGACACTGCAGACTATTTATTAAAAGCGCGTTGTCATGGCAGTCTTGAGATGATTTGGCATTTACATTGTTGAACTCCAACTTCAAACATTCCAATTTCTCAGCCTGTTCAGTGCATGTCACACGCAGAGACTCCACAGCCAAGTCTTTCTGCTGTAGCTCTTGTTCCCGGGTATTTATCTGGTCTAGTGCTTTCTGGTACTCATTTTTAAGAGAGTCGAGCTCAACAGTCAAAGAATCAATTTTTTTCTGGTGATTATCAAGCTTCTCGTTCTTTTCCTGAAATTCCTCAGTCAGTTTTTTCATGGCTGTTCCACTTTCTTCTAATTTGGATTTAAGGATGTCAATCTCACTAGAAAGAGCATTAGCACTGCTCTCTGCCAACTGTACACTGGCATCTTTCTCCTTTAAGGAATTAAGCAGTCCAGCAATAACTTCATCTTTGTGCCCAAGAGCCACGTCCAACTCACTTCTGAGCTCATACTGCGTTTCAATTTTCTCCTGAAGAGATAAAAAGGCATTTTCTTTCTCACAGACTAGCTCTTTAGAGTTTTGTAGTTCTTGTGTTAGTTCATGGACCTGACTTTGGAGCTGAGAAATTAAACGTGTCTTTTCCTCATCTTTCCTTGCTTTCTCCTTCAGAGTTTCAAGGAGACTTTTGTTTTCTGTGAGAGATGATTCCTTTTCTGATAAGGACTGGTCCATCTCAATGATTACATCCTTCTGATGCTCTATTTCTTTTTGGAAATTCTCTTTCATTTCCTGCAGCTCGACCACCTGTTTCTTTAAGACACCACACTCAGTCTCTTTCTCCTGAAGTTGCATCTTTAAATTCTCACTGAATATTGAAATAGTGTTGATGGCTGATTCTTTTTCTGAAACAAGTACTTTTAAATGTTCTGCTTCAGAGGCTAAAAGCTGTACCTGTTTCTCCTGCACAACACAAGAATCCTGTACCTCAGAAAGTTGTGCTTTTAAACTGTTACATTCCTGTACCTTTTGTTTTAAAGATGCATCTTTCTCTACAACTGAATCATTCAACCGGGACAATTGTTCTGTCATATTTTTAAGCTGACTTTGAAGGTTAGAAATAACCTCCATATTCTCAGACAGTTGAACCCTAAGTACATCAGACTCTTCAGATTTATATTTTAGTAACTTAAATTCATTTTCTTTTTCCTGCATTGCATGTCTGAGGTCATTGGTTTCAAAGTTCAGGGCTTGTATTTGGAGTTGCAGGTCTGCAATGAATTCCACGTATCGCTCTTCTCCTGCCGCTTTATCTTTCACTTCCTGAATCAAAGCCTCCTTTTCAGAAAGGAGAGTTTCTTTTTCCTCAAAGGTAACTTTTAAGTTTTCTTTCTCCATCAACAGGCTGTCAATTTGGTCCTTCAAATCTAAAATATGATGACTTTGTTGGGACAGGTGTGAAGTTAAAGCAGCTATTTCCTCTGACTTTTTGATTACTGTAACATTAACTGTCTCTAGGTCTGCTTTCAATTTTTCATTTTCTAGAGCTGCTGTTTGTACTTGGTGCCTTGCTGAAGTAATTTCAGACTGGAGACATTGACATTCATGTGACTTCTCACTCAATAACCTTGAGAAGTCCTCCTTTTCATGCCTAAGCACCTCCACTTCTTTGCTTATTAGCTGTAGCTGATTATTTAACACTGTATGTTCTTCTATTTTTTCAAAAAATTGCCTCTGAAACTTCTCAAGTTCTGAACCCTGACTTTTCACAGCTAGGTCTCTTTCCTCTACCAACTGAATTAATTTAGTTTTTTCATCTGTAAGATTTTTTATTTCATCCTGCAACTCTACAACACAAAGCTTACTCTCTTCCATTTCCTTATGTAACGAATCATTTTGAAGATTTTTCTCTTCTAGAGACCTATTTGCAGTTTCAAAATCCAAAGTTATGCTTTTAATTTGTTCCTGCAGGAGCAAATTCTTTTCCTTGCTATGGCTGAGCTCTTGGATTAGACCACTGCATTCAGATAATTTATTATTTAACATTCCTTCTTTCTTTATCTCTTCATCTCTAATCTCCTTCAGCTGAATGAGCAGTGATTGCACTTGTTCATGCAACTGTTGGGTCTGTTCCTTGCTTTCAGACAACTGCTCAGCCAGCACATTACATTCCTTTGTTTTCTCATCCAGCTGTTCTGCAACTGAACTTTCCTTTTGCTTGGCAACTACTGACAGTTGTTCCATCTCTTTTGCCAGAGTGTTTTTATCACAATTTAGTACTGAAAGAGTTTTTTCATACTCAGCAATGCTAACAGATAACTTATTCTCCAGTTCTGCCACAGCCTGGGTTTTCTTTAACAGCTCACACTCTTTTACATCCAGGAGTTTGGACAAATTCTCATTTTCTCTGATTAGCTGTTCCTTCTCTTTTTCCATTGTACCTATACTTTTTTTCAGATGTTCATTTGCTTTTATTTGCTCTGCCAATTTTTCTTGTTTCCCTTCAAGATCTGCCTGCAATTCACTATTAGCTGAAGCTTTCTCCTGTGTCTCCATCTCCCATTTTTTAACTTGTTTATGTATTTCATTTAATTGGTCATTAAGTTCTTTGCAACGTGTCTCTTTGGCTTTCAGATCCCCAATTAATTTAAGTTTAGTCTCTTCATTCTGCTTCTCCAAAGCCCCAAGTTTCTGTTCTAAAGAAATAATGAGCTCTTGTTTCTCTTGCAACTCTTTTTTAGCTGTCTCCTCATGATCAGTATGTTCTGTGAGTTTTCTGCATAACTCAGCCAACTCTTCATCTTTTTTAGCATTTTCCAAAACTAGTTTGTTGTACGAATCTTTAATTAACTTTAACTCATTTTCCAATGTCTCTCCTTTGCTCTCTTTCTCTTTAAGCAAACCATTCAATTTTTCCTTCAGGGCATTGTTTTCCTCAAGCTGAGATTTCAAATATTCCATTTCTTTTCTTTGTTTATCCTCTGTTTCTTGCAGCTTTTCAGATGATTTAGTAATTTGCTCTTTCAGCAGAGTAATTTGTGACTCGCACTCCGCGAGCTTGTTATGGTACGCGACACTGTTGGCCTTGATTTCGGAACGGAGATCCTTGATTGTCACGCTGTTCTCAGCGCTCTGCCTTGTTAATTCCTCATTTTCTTTGGTTTTAGCTTCATTCTCAGCTCTAACTCTTTCCAGCTCCAGTCTCATGGCGTCACTCTGCTCAGAAAGAGCAGAGATCTTCACGCTGGCATCTCTCACATCAGCTGTCTGTACTTCCTTCAGCAAATGCATTTCCCTTTCAGTCTTTGACAAAGCCTCTTCCAAACCTCGCATCTCCTCCTCTTTGCATTGCACTTGATGCTTCAGGATCATAACCTGCTCAGAATATTCTGTCATGTTAAGAGACAGGACAGACATCTCCCTGTCTTTTTCTGCCAGTGCTTCTTTCAGATTATCGATTTCTCTTTCACATTTCTGCAGATCTTGAATGAGCTGAGACCTCTCCTCCAAATGGCTTGAATTCAACTTGTCAAGCTCCTCATTTGTCTGGTCCAGGTCCAGCTGCATGGACTCCACCACACTGTCTTGCTTCAAAGTCTAAACAGCAAGAAAATAATGTTACAAGAACACTACAAATACCTGTTAGAGAGAGAAGTTACACCCCACACATAGAACAAGCATTTAAGGTAATCAGCCTGTACCCAAAGTCACAAGATGTTCTTGTTTAGATTGTTTTAGCAAACAGAAAGCTCAGTGTATGAAATTTAAAGCAGCTCATACTGTCACCTTTGCTGACATTTAAATGGACCATGAAAAACTAACACAGAATTTCTTCTTACATTATTTTTATGAATTACCTTTTCTTTCAGCGTAGCAACTCTTTCCGTGAGATCACTGATGGCTGTTTTCTGCTCAACGTTCTCCACTTCATAAACACTGCATTTCTTCAAGGCTTCATTCAGCTTAGTATTACAAATAGAAGTTCATGTGATAGAAATAGAGAATTCTATTAAAATTGTGATGTTATCAGTTATAATACTGAGCTTACATAACAGTGTAATTTATACTTTGGAATTAATATACAATAACTTATCACCCCAATAAAATGTAAATACTTTCATGCAAAGCTGTGCTGGGTCTAAGAAATCCTTACACCAAACTTAAAGCAAAGCAATTACATGAACAAAACTGTAAAGACAGAGTGAAAACTTTCAGACTGGGAAAACAGTAATAATTCTCTTGGGACACAAATCGAAAGTTATGGTTAAAGCTCATCAGTTCTAATAAGTGAAATACCGACTATAAGTTAAACTTACTTTTTGCTCGGTATGCACAAACTTTTCCCCAAGTTCTTTGTTCAGAACATCCTTTTCTTGAAGCAGTTTCCTCAAAGTTTCAATCTGTTCTAGCTTTTCTGTTGTGCTCACCAGTTTTTGCTCTCTTTCTCCAAGTGAATTTTCAAGGAAACTATTTCTGTCACTTAATCTGAAAAGAAAATACATATTTAGACATTTTGAAAACAAAGCTCACATTAAGTTTTCTAAATGTATTAACCCCAAATGAAGAGAGAATCATTATTTTTACACTTTCCACTTAAACTTCCAAGTATAAAAATAACACAACTGCAAACAGAAACACGAGTCATGTTTTCTCAAGTGTTTTGAGAGATTACACTCCTCATTAGAAGATGAAGTTTAAAGCAGAGAAAGCCAATGGTGTGTAAAGTTGTAAAGAACCTTTGTTTTACCCTTTAAGCTGCTCATTCAAGCCAGAGATCAGAATCTGATGCTTTTCCACGTCTCGCATTTGTTGGTTGCGCAGTTGGGTGAGTTGAGTCTGCAAACGCTCATTTTCATTCTGCAACAAAGCAATGATGAAGAGCATTATCACCCCCAGAGAAGCATGAGAGAATTGGAGGAAAAAGGAAGCAAGCTTTGTTCACACAGCTTTTTGGGGAATTCAAACACAGTACAAATCTCCTACTCTAGTCAGATCCACTGCACCAATTCAAAAACAAACCCACAAATTAAAAAGAAAAAAAAAGTTATACAACAGCAACCAACAACCAAAAGCAAAACACATCCAGAATCAACAGCAAGTAGGACAAACGTGGCAAACTTGTCACCATTCATGAACAGAAACTGGCATTTTGGAGGAGGCAGAACACACCTGCACCGCCCTCAATAGCTGCCCTTCTTCCTCTACACCAAACGTTACCTGTATTGAAAGGCTTTGTTACAAGAGTCTCAATAATTAATGTAAGCTTGTCTCTCATCTTAAAACCAGTCATTCTTTTTTATACACATGCAACTTAACAGATGAAGAACTATGAGTAATGCACCAAGAGTTTGAGTATGAGATCAGTTGTGTCACTTAGCGACAATATGGTTCACAAATTATCACAGTAATTTGTCAGTCAGGCAATACCTAAAATAGCTTTTCCTTTTAATAGAACTCGACTGTTCTTTGTGGGGCCTTCAAAGAATGGTTTTAAAATATAACTATGTGTCCAGCTAATATCTGGAGTTTGGATTGCACATGTATATATTTATAAAAAACTATGAATCATTTTTCTATAAGCAGTTTCTTCCCTAAAATGTGTACATATATATGAAAAATCAAAAAGAAATTTGAGGGATATAAGGAGTGGGAAATTCAAACAAGTCATAACCAAATCTAACTCTAGACCTTCTGGCAACAACATCTACAAAGAACTATGAAAATCATATTGTCTTTTTACTGTGTTTCTAGAACAAATAAAGTTTAATCCCAACCATAATTCTCTACATGCTGAACAAAAGCAATAGACTTCAACCTCAAAGCATAATACAGGATATGCACACTCTCTGACAACATAATTAACGAGTGTAAATTAGGTTTCAGCCATTTTTTGTCTGCTGCAAATTGATGGGTTTGGCTTATTGTACGCTGTGAGATAAAGAACATAAACTGAGAATGTTCTCTTGCATCATCAGGTTTACACAACTCCAAAGCTCACCTGGAGAGCCTCCATTCTACCTTGAAGCTGAAATCTGTCTTCCAAATCCTGACAACGCTCTTCCAGAAAAAGTATTTGTTCCTGCAGTTGGTTTCTTTCCAATTCCAACTCTTCAACCACACTCCGTAAGCCTACTCAGGTCAAAGAAGGAAAATTCTTTCAAGAGAAGTCCACCATAATTCCTGAAGTCTAGAAATGGCTGCAGCTCTTTATTCAAAGTTCTCATCAGTGTTGGGCAAAAACAAACTTCACCTATTTCCAATGGAAATGCCTGAGGCACTACACCCCCAAAATTTAGATAGCAAAAGTATCCTTAATTGTTGGAAAACCAAAATAAAGTTGCAGAGCTCGTGAACTCAGAGGACCTGGCAGAAATAGTCTAATATTGAGCCAACACTACTGTGGCTCAACCAACACTGTGGCTCATCTTACATTAACCACAAGTTGATCAGGTGCTTGCAGGATCATACCTAAAGTAATTGTTAATAAATTGGTCTGGACTGACAATTTGCAAGTGAGCCCATTCCATCTTAACAATAAAATGTGTTTACAATCTACCACCAACATAAAAACATCAGCATTAAAAACTGAGACTTGTATTTTTAAATTAGGCAGCAATGGAACGGAATTCTGGTTTGCAACACAACTGTGATATAAACTGGAAACAAAGTGTTCACAGGAACAAGACTAATAACTTAAAACAAACACAAGCTCTTGCCACATGGGGTACTGATGGGCATCAAAGCTCATCCAATTCCAGTGCTCAGCCACACTGATGCTCTACTCATGAGTCAGAACTAGGCAGTTCATCCAGCACGCGCATGCTTGGAAATGAAAAGGAAGAAAAAAACATAAGCCAAAAAAAAATTCCAACAAATATTAGAATATACCACAAATGGGCTGTTAGCTGAATTTTAAAACAAAAATAGACACAAAATGCAGATGCTGTGTGCATGCTTTCATCAACTGTCTAGTCGCTATCACACCTGCACTGGGTGAAGGGTACTCTGGCCACCAACCTCCCATGTTTTCTCCTTCAGCTGAGTCAGTGCTACCCAAGGTGACATTCAGCTCTTGGAAGCATTGCTTGCCATCGAAGGGGAATTCTTCCTACACACAAAACATGAGAAGGAAGTTTAACTTCAAGAAGGAAGCAAGCAGGGATAAGATAATTCTGCTACTAAAACCACAGTTTCCATCAAAAAATCCCAAAACTCAGCATGATTCAGGCACTTTTAATGCAAGTATGTGGGATTGCTGTGGCCTAGAGCAGCCTGCCCAGCTTCCAGCTACTACTTCCAGAAAGGTAATAGTCTCCCACAGGATTTTTAAGATACCTGCAAGCTTTTAAAAACACCCTCAGCTATCTTCGAAGCTAATGGATATCTTAATTAGCACCCCGATTTCTACAGTTAAGAGTTCTCTGAAGTATCAGTTAACTAATTATATTCTTCCAATGGTCTGTTAATGTGACAATGATATCCCAATTCTTACAGAATTTTCATGCAAGATACAGCACCTACCTAGAAGTCCACCTGAACTAAGTGGCACTAATTATTCAGCAAAGCTCCACCAGCAAAGAGATTCGTAAAGATTTTATTGAAGCCAAAAATAGCTTTAACATCTGAACCATGCACGTGGCTCTAGGCAGGGGAATTACTCGAGAGAATCTTGTGACTTTTCAGTGGAAAGGAGTAAGAGGTGGGATGCCATTGGAATTTCTCATCCTCTGGCTATGTGCTCAACCATTAAATTTATCAATGTTTTCAAAAGTTCCACTCTATGTTCTTAAGCTCCTAATGTTTTAAAGACTAAAGCACCACATAAGTAACAGTATTTCCCACATTTTTATTAACAGACATGTAAAAATAAACTCACATCTCTTTGAACCCACCTGCAGCTTCCTGCTGGTCTGACTGCCTTTTCTTCTTGCCTGCTGCAGCCTGCCCATTCCTTGAACTGTGGCCAGTTCCTCCTCCAGCTCCTGCTGCCCTGAGACTATGGCTGGATCGGAGCAGCCAGGAAAGAACCAGTCATCCTCAATCAGTTTTGTGCCACAGGAAAGCATTTACATTTATATCAGACACTACTACATGAAAAGAGACCAGGGACAGGGTGAAGTCCCTACAAATGACTGACAGGAACAAGATTAAAAGATTAAAATCCACTGCGTTCACCTTGTGATTTCCCGCCAACATTGCCATGTGGAACATAAAGTCTGAGTATCTCACTAAGAAGAAGCAAACCAAAGTGTAACTTCACTTCTTCATCAGCTCTAAAGAAAGATTTTATATAGGAGGGTGGAAAGGGTAAGGTTATACCATACTAAGAAGGAAAGCCAATCAATTAAAATGCCAAATTACATCTCAGTTCAATTCACCAGGTTCAAATATACCTGATTTGTATGATGAAAATGACAGCTTTTTCAGCTGATGCCTTTTTAATCTCAGCAATCACATTCATTTTTATAAAAATTTTTGATTTTAGTACGAGCCCTAAAGCCAGATCATTTGAGGAAGTCACAAGCACACGTTACACTGCAAACTGGCATCAAACCATCTTATCACAAATTAGTAACATCAATCTTTTCAGGACAAATACAGATTCACTAGTAAATAAACACACTGAATAAACTGAGAATATGAAAGCTTAGGTATGCATCCTGTTCATTGTTAGAAATGATTTGTCATCTGAAGAGCATTCCCATCTGTTTTGTGATACGACAAAACACATTCAGGGTAAAGATGAGGAAACAACACGTCCCATGCAAAGCAGACACAAGAGCACAGCCAGGGGAAGGGAGGGAAAGTAAAGGTGGCTCCATACTCTAATTGAAAGTTACATTAATTGGGTAATTACAAATTTGGCTTTCAGTTTAACCACATAAATCCACAGTTGTCCTCACAGCACAAAAAACTCAGACAATTTATGTCAATGCATCTGTGAGGTCAACACCAGGAACTATTTGGAGATTCAGCCCTACAGGGAATACTCTGCTTTCATCTGAGTCGGTCAAGAATTACTTACACTACAGATTTCCTTAACTCACAGTTCTGTAGCACTTGCTAGATTTAAATTCTTCCAGTAATATTTCAAAATTACAGACCTAATGTCTTCTTAGAAAAAAATAAGTGGGGAAAAACGTAAAGAAAAAAACAATGACCCTTCTCAAGTGGGATTAATAAATTGGATTATACTTCTGATTTCAATTACACTTTGGCTTCTTGCACTGACAATTTGTGGTTTTAAACACCTTTGTGTATTCTCTAGATTTCATACATATTTATCATTATACATACTTTTTCAAGGCTGTAAAATTAAATAACAATTTTTGATCACAGGCCTTAAACCCCTGTTTACAGGAACTGCCAGTTAAGGAGGTCAAAGAATAAGATCCATTCTAGGTAAAAATTCAGCCCCTCCTCTGACACTGTAATGTAGGAACCCAGTATATTTAGGCTCCTAGGTATCTGATAATGAAAAAACAATGAAGTTACCATTATCACAAGAATAATGGAAGTATAGAAATTGGAGCTTTAGAATGATTTAGCACACTCAGACAAGTGTTAAAATACTTCCAGTTAAACTGAGCATTGTTTTAACAACAATTAGTAAGTAAATACATTTCCTAATGCTTTACAGCAGTTTAGGAAGCTTTTCATTTGCAATTATCTGACATAAAAACCTGAAAAACTTCCCAGAACACCTTTTTTTCAGATATGCACTGTATATAAACAAACTATGATGTGTTTACACTTCCTTGAGTCACTATTGATGCTACATATTGCTTAGATATGGCTTAAAATACTGGTAGGTAATATTAATGCATGCAAAGTTCAGCAATTGATAGGATGTTCAGTTCAATTCAATTTATGGGATGGAACATTATTTTTTTAAAAAATACTACTGAATTTCAGGTGGTACTAAGAATGAAATTGAGTCTTACTTCATCACAATCACTTGTGGCAAGCCAAGAAATTTGTCTCCAGATACAACATAAATATGGAGTCAGCTGTTACTTCAGTGAAAAAATGAAGATGATTTTGTTAATATAAAAGAAGAAGGTATTGCAAGGCAGGAGAAACTCAGGTTAAGACCCAGCAGTTGTTACACATATTGCTAAAAACCACAAACCATCAATGGCACACCTTGCAAGGTACTGCTGGCAATTTTCTCCACGAGAAGCAAGAGCAGGAGAAATCAGCAACAGCACATTGCAAGGGGCCATTGCTGCAGGAACCTGCATGCACAAAACTGATGGGAAACTGTTCTCCCTGGCTGCCCAAATCGCAGTGGAGGGTAGGAGTGGAGGGGGAAGGGACGCTCAGGGCTCACCAGGAGGAACGGCAGGAAAAAAAAAAAAAGAAACAGAAAAGGTCATGCTATTCCCAAGGGAAAAAAAAAAATTGCAAAATTAAACCTGGACTGAAGCAGAGGAAAATTTTACAAGTGTTATGAATATTGCATGTGGCTCTGTGGCCAGCACAGATGAGCTGACAGGTGGATTTAATGGAGGGGTATTATTCCCTTTCAATACCAAAGCATAAATCCTTCAAAAAAGAAGATACGTGATCCTTAAAACATTGCTTACACACTGAGCTTTCAAATGGATCATGGAAGTGAAAAAATAATTTAGTCACAGATTGAAAAGAGAAGACTCAAATTAACTAACTGGATTAATTATGATGGTAGGGTCCTGTCCACTAAAGTTTGCCATTATTCCCCACACAGTTAACTTAAGGGGACAAAAATTGTAATTTAGTTCAGATGGCATGGAAAGAGCAGTAAAAGCTATTTAAGACTTAACCAGACTTGTATAAGTTTTAATAGAAGCCACTTCAGTTTCTCATCAGCTAATTAATAATTCAGCAAGCTCTAAAACCAAATATTGCTTGAAATGCTATTTTCTGGAGGTAATTTGATATTTTTAACCACCTCCAAGCCACTGCCAGTAAGCATTATTCAACTGGCCTATAAGAGTGGCACCTACTGACAGACCACTGAACATCCTAAACAAAATTAATGAGAAATTTCCTAAAGAGAAACTCCATGTCAGGTACATTTTGCTTAAGCACCACCTTGATTCCTCTAATTCAAACCAACACTACAGTCCCCCACACTTTCACCACTTTTGTAGGCAGGCAGCTTTAATATTTCAATGGGGAACTATTTATTATTGATAAAATGTGATTTTTAGATCATTTTTACCATTTATCATACGCAGACAATAAGCCTTTCAAGCAGTCTTACAGACTTAGAGCAGCTCAAATGGCAAACAGAAAGCACATCCACTAAAAAAAATATGTAAAACAAGATGAATGTATGAAAAACAAACTCCAGGGAACAGGAAAAAGCAGAAATTGCAAATTTCAGCACTCAGTAATTACACATACTTTATGTCTACAGAAATGAGTCGTGGTGGTGTGCTATCAATTCTGTCTGAAGCACAACAGACACACACAGATCTATAAAAACAGGATTGCTGTACTGGAAATAAAACAATTCACCTTCTCTCTCCTCCTCAATCTGAGCCATTCTCAAGGCCATGGCAGATTTCTCTTCTCGCACTTGATCCCGGGACTCCTCTGACTCCGGGACATTTTCCTGCCATTCCAAGAGCTGACTCTGCAATTCATCCACACTACCTGATTCACTGGCCTAACAAGAGAAATTCTGTGTTAAAATAAATTCACCACACCTCTATGCAAATGTAAATACACTGTAAGTTGGCAAAGCATCATAATTCACCATTTTACATACACAAAAATCCATTAAATAGTAAGTGTAGAACTGCAGATATTGTAGATTATGTGAAAAACAAGTCCCACAACTTCATGAAATATTAAAAACATTTTGTCTACAAAGTAACAGCCACACTTTGATGACTCATGTTAAACACAGCTAAATAAATAGCAATCTACTTGGAAAAATGTAATTTGAAGTGCATGCAAAGTAGGTAGAAGTCAATCTTTTTGAGTAATATAAAACCTGTCATCTTGTTCTCCAACTGAACAGCCACTGACAATTCCATCTATCAATAAATTAATTCTCAGATCCAAAATCCGGCTGACCCTCTTTTCAAAGTCTAATTAGCACCATTAATCAATAACTCATGCAAATCAATTTTCAAGTCAACCTGTGAAGCCGCTCTCTTTGTAACTTGGTCAAGATCAGCCTGCAGCTTCCTCTGCTGCTCTTCATAGAGCTCCAGCTTTTTCAGCAGTTCTTCTACAAAAATATAGTAAATTTGGCTCATGAGGACACAAATAATTTACTTTTGTCTCTTTACTTTGGATCATCTGCAAAAGATTTTCTTTTACCATTTTGAGTTCTGATTTCATGCAAGGACTGCAGTTTTGACTGTAGTTCTTCATTTTCAACTTCTAATTCTGACACACGATTGCTTAAGGCAGATACATCATTGTTCTTTGATGAAAACTGAAAGAGAACACAGTTATGGGGGTTTCAAACACAAGAGAATCACAGCAAAGTCCTTTTTTTCCCTTATTCTTTAGTAGTATCTAAAATAGCTGGTTTTCTACTATTTAAAGTGCAATACAGCAGCTCATCTCTAACAAATTTATTCCTGAATGCTGGTAACAATCTGTACTATTTTTATTTAAACTACATCTTGTATCAACACCATGTCCATTCCATTTTCACACTTAATTCATAAAGTAAGCTATTTTAATATTTCATTTACCCCCCAGTTTACTTTTTCCCAATCAATTCTCCAAGCACAGTAGTTGCAGAAAGACACAGAGCCTTAAACACAAAGCTACACATACACTTTTCAGTTCATCCTCCAGCTGTTTGATTCTTGATTTAGACCAAGCCTTCATTTTCAAAAACTTGGCTTCAGATTTGCTGGCCTCTTCTGTTTTCAATTTCACTTGGACTAAGAAACAAGAAGCAGGAAATATTTAAAACTGTAGAGAGATTATTCATACAAAACCTTTGTGTAATTCCTTTAGCAATTGGAAGTTACACAAAACAACAGCATTTATAGAAATACATAAGAATTAGAAACAGTGAGAAATTCATAATTCATGTGATTACCTTGGTAATCCTCTAACCCTCATTATTATACTACCTGATCACTTTAATTACTGTGGCAATAATATTCCATCAAATGTCATGTAGTTCTAACTGCAGTAGGTATTGGACTGGCTCAAAACACACAAAAATCTGGGGGCAGAGAAACCATTAATATTGTCAGTGACAACTGTTTAAATAGGATACCTTCCAAATCTTCAATCTTCTCTTTGGTTATAGATTCCAGATCTTTGACTTCTTTGGATTGACTCTGTCCACCACCACTCAACTCTGCCACTCGTTTCTGAAGCTGAACCAGGGCCTGGTCTTTCTCTTGCAGCTCAGTTTCATGTTTCTCTTGAATTTCGTGCAGTTCAGCATTGTATTTCTCCTTAACTTTTGTCATTTCAAGCTCATGTTTCTCCATCATGTCTTTTAATTGGGCTCTCATTACATGTTTCTCAGCATCCAGTTTAGACTGGAGGTTTTCTTTTTCAGACAGAACACGTTTCAGGTTTTCATTAATCTCCTGTTGAAAAAAAAAACATTTATCATTTTAATGCAAAGTATTATTCCTACCACTGTCAAACATTATATCTGAACTCTTACTTATGGCATTTCTTACTTTCAATTCCTGGTCCTTGGCATCCAGCTCTTTTTGCAAGACATCAATCACCTGTGTCCTTCCCAGCATGACTTCTTCCTTTTCATGGAGCTTCTGCTTCAAAGCCTTTAGTAGCTACCAAAAATAAAAAGTTAAATAATCAAGCCATCTACAAAAGACTTATTTTTATTCTCCCAACCAGACACTTGAACTGTGTCACAGAGTTTGGTAATTACATGATTCCCAACTCAGGCTGCTGAGTTTCCAGAGCAACATACCTGTTCTAGGTCAGCACTTGCATCAGATTTAGCAGCTAATCTAAAAAGCTCCTGCTCATGCTTTTCTCTCTGTACTTCCAGCTCTTTTTCCTTCTCCTGGATAATATTTTGAAACAAACGTATCTAAAACCACAAAGAAAACAAATATTAAACCAGTCCACAAATGACAGTAAAACCACACTGAGCTGTCTAACTAGAGGTACAGCAAGATACTGGATTCCAAATTAACTCTGAATTTTGTTTTTCCAGTAACATTAAATACACTAATTAGTCACTTATGTTCATTCCTAACAAGTTTCTATCAACTAAGCCCAAATGGCATTCTCCTCCTCAAGCCCCTGTATTCTACTTCCAACATGCTTTGTAGCTCTCTTACCATTTTCCTAAGAACTGGATATAACTTTTGGAATCCTGAATTAACTTACATTTTCCATATATGTAGTTTCTTTTCCTTGGAAATGTTCTCTTTCCTTGTTTTGAATATTTTTCAGACTCTCAATCTGCTCCTGGAACAAGCTGCACTTCTCTTCACTGTCTCCCACCTTCTTGGTAAGGTTCTGCACCAGAATCTCCATGCTCTGCAGTGATGACTCTTTAGCTGCCAGCTGGTTCTTTACAATGCAAACCAAAAGACAATTAGCAGAAAAATGATACAGCAATCATTAAATCTTTCCCTAGTAAGGATAAAATAAGTAAGTAAATATGTATAAATGAAGATAGTAAAGAATTTTAATTCACATGAATTAACTGTGTTTCAGAGAGGGACTGGCTACATAACACATCAGAACTCATTGGTTCTTTGAAACTCTAAAGAAATTTTATAAGTGAGCTGCTGACACACCTTCAACTCCTCATTGGGCAGGAATATTTCATTGGCAGCATCACCAGATCCACAGGCCACCTGCAAATCCCTGATGTAAGCATCCCTCTCAGCCAGCTTCTTCTCCTTCTCTGCCAGCATGGCATCCATGTCAGCCCCACGGCTGCGCTGCGCCTCCAGCTCAGCATCCTGAGGGTGCAAAGGCGGAATTGTTTGTGGGCTGTGCTTCCACCTCCAGCACACAAGAATGGTTTGCAGCATTTCCTTGCTGCCTGTGTCAAAGTACTCCAAAAAATACAATCAGATGTGTAAATGGTTCTGTTTGAAGTGCAATCATTATTTACTGGACCCTTCTCTCTCCAACTCTGCAGCATTCCCATTCCTGCCGCCATCCTCAGGGAAGTTATGGCCACAAAACAGCACAACATGAAACCAGCCCTTGCCTACATTTATTCCTGTTATGACCTATTTTTTCAAGGAGGAAAATTGAAGCAAACCAGTATTTTTGTTCAAAATGCAAGATTTAAATACAACATTGACCCACAGAGCTCGTCTTTGTGTATCCTACTCCATTCATGCAGGATTCACTGAGGGCACAATGACAGAATTCCCACTGCCCTTGCTGAGGCTGTAACGTAATTCCTCAACACAAAACTCCCAGAATGGCTGCTCAGTAGCACAGAATTAAATATATATTTAAATAAACACATTCAAACATAATCCTACAGCACAAAGATAAGTCACGTCATATAAAACACCACCTTTTTCTGTAACTCTTCATTTTTTTGTGTGATCTGGGATTCCAGCTCTTCAATTCTCCTTCTCAGCACTAATATTTTCCCTCGATTTGCTGCAGCATTTTCCTGGTCTCCATCTTTTGATGCCTGCAAAAACAAGGGGGTTTGCAGTCAATGAACAGGTAACTCCTGGATTCTGTACCTCTCCTTAGTCTGATAAAATTGGTGAAAAAAGCAGACTTTACTCAGACTGTGTTTCAGTTCTCTTATATAGTTCATATTCCATGTAGAAGTTGGCACAGAATTTGTATGAAGCTTATAAAAGTTTTAGTATTTAAATTAATCATGATAATTACTGCTAAAAAGTGGACTGGATTGTGCAGCAAGGAGATTCAATCCCTCTAGCAATTGAATCTCAAATAATTTGACAAGTGTAGCCCATATATATCAGAGGGAAAACAGGACTATTGGGGGGGAAAAAAAATGTAAATTCAACCATTCCTAAGCATGTTTTTAATCACAATGTCCACAGTTGTAATTGCTGTTTTACAGAAATTATCTGCCATTACAAGAAATCAAGAGCAATTTCTAAGCATGTTTTGTTAGCCAACAAAAAAAAAAATAAGAGTTGCTGCATGTTTTTTAGGAAAACTGAAGACTGCAACAAACTGTTACTGTTCCCTTCCAGCACAGCTTTAAAATACAAATCCCCTTGAAAAACTAAATCCTCACTAAAATTATTTTAAAAGCTGTGTGAAGTCCTGCTCTGAAGAAATACAAGTCTACCTGCACATCTGTGTTACTCCAGATCTGAAACTCTTTTGTTAACAGTAAAACACCTGGCACTTTCCAACACCTAATTAACACTTTGCTAATAAGGACAGTTTTACATTTCCTAAGGAACAAGACAGGCTTTATTTTCATTTCTTCTCCAAATCTTATCTGCCTGATTCACATGTGTCAAAACTTCAAGCTGCTAATAAGATGAACAAGGGAGAAATTTTTACTAAGACAATTTGAAGGGAGTGCGCAATTTTTTAAATTTCTAGTGAAAAATAAAAACTAAATAGAAACACAGATGAACTGACAGTACCCACTCAGTCTACCCTGATCCTAACCTGACTCAGCTCAAAATTTGAGTTTCCCCATTGAGTCCAGCATGGAAAACAGCCTACAGCACCCCAGAAATTGTATGTGCTTTCAAATGTGAGAACACCTTACCTTTTTTGGTTCTGCTTTGGCCTCTGAGCCTCCTGCCACTGGTAACTGCTTCTTCAGTTCTTCCAGCTGCGAGGTTAATGAGGCAACCTTGGCTTTGTTCTGCAGCTTCAGCTTGGAAAGTTTGGCATCAGCAGATTCCTTCTCCTCCTACAAACATCAAAGTCATGACAGACTAAATCAGCTACACACGGACAACTGCCTGCTTTAATTCCTCCATGAAAAAAAAAATATAAATAGAGAGGGAGAAATCTGAAGTGATTAACAAAAAAAAACTTCCCTGAAGAGACATTACAATGTTTCATTTTCATTACTTAAATTTTCTCTTCTTTAGTTAAGCTTTCTGCACATGGTGATTATTACTGTATACAATTCAAAACCTTAGACATAGATTTCCCTATTTTTCCATAGCTATACAAATTCTAGGCTTGACTTTTTTAACAAGAATTATTTTTTCATTAAAAATATAAAAAGACAGACATCTTCATGATAGTGTAAAAGATAATTTCATTTTGTTTCAAGAGAACTCGATAAACAGTGAGTTTTAAAACATGCAGTATTTTAATTGTTGTTAAATGCAATATTTGGCTGTTCACATCCACAGATAAAAAAGGCAGAAAGAAATCTCTCGTAGGAAGAGATCAACCTTATGATCTTTTAAAAAAGAGTAACAAGCCTCAAAAAAGCCTTCAGGATATTAGAGATAAATTCCTTCTAATTCAATCCTGGAAGAGAACACATGCTGGGAGCAAACAGCAATGTCCAGACCCCTGAATAGCTCCTTGTGACCACCCTAGAGCTGCTGTAACAGCCTAGAAGCTTGTACAACACAACAAAAAGGACTGAAAAGAGATTTTAAACAATGGTTTTGACATGAACACACTCACAGTACCTTTAACTGAAGGTCTTTGCTCCGGAGCTCAGCATCCTTCTCCCTGACAAGCTCCTTTAGCTGTGCCAGCAGCTGCTCAGTGCTCGTCAGCTGCTCCGTCAGATCCGTCACCGCCGCGCTTCCCACGTTCCCAGAGCCTGCAGCCTGTGGAGATCCAGGGAATATTCAGCCTGGGGAAACTCAGGGTGCTTCCAAAAAGCCAAAAGGGGCACACAGCACTGCTCCTCAAATGCCTGCACTTTGACACAATTGGCTTGAAATACAGCAAAACCATCCAAGCATTTTAGGTATGAGCACCTGAACTTCCTTATCTGCTGGATTTGTGTTGTGACAGCCAGCAGCGCTGCTAAATAAAATAAACACCCATAAAACATTGATATTGAACCTACTCTGCCCAAAGATACCCCGGGGATGGAGCTTATGTAACTGCTACAGATGTTTCCTTAAGGCAGGATAAGCAGAGTGAGGATGAGCACAGCAGCTGTGGCAGGCACGAGAGATTAAATATCAAGAAGAAACAAGGACACAATCTGACTTTTAGAGCCCCAAAACTGTCATGGTAAAACTGGTCAAACAACTGCTTTACAACAGAGAAAATACATATGGTTAGGGCATGAAAAATGAAAGATTCTCTATGTCAGAGAGTCCCAAAAAAATATTAATAGTAATTCAGTACTTACTGATGTTTGGGAAGGAGAATCATCTCCACTACCCCATTTCCACATAATTCCACGATGGCTAAGGAAACATAAATGAAATAATATCACTGTAAGTATCAGGGACTCAAATAACTGTAATTAATTCACACTTCTACGTATCTCATTGTAAAATCCTTGAGAGTGATTTGTTCAGTCCTGACAGCATCTCTGATCTCCACTACACCACCAGTTGTTGAGAAATAACACTTCTCATTATGTACAAAAGATGCACATAACGTGCCTTTTCTAAAAACTGCCAACACTTCCACAATGCCAATACTTCCAAAAATAATCCAGAGAAGTCTTTAAAGACTAAATGCCATGGAGTATTATTCAGCACAGCTGCCTCTCCAATATATAAATAGAAGATACAAACCACATACAGTTTGCTAGCATTTAACCTGACCTGATCCTTTTCACTGCAGGAAAACAGGGTTTACATCAACACAGATCTCTAAAAAAGTCACACATTAAGGCTAAAACTATTAAAATAACATCAAACTGCTGTGACTGCTGCTTATCTGAAAAGTACAACCAGCATTGCACCTGCTCAGTAATCATCACTCTCAGCCAGCAACACCCAGAGGAAAACCACGTGTCCTTCCCATTCCATATTACAGACTTCTACACTTCCACAGCCCAGGCCTGAATTTGGAAAGCAGTTTGGAGTGAGCATTAGCACCCAGCTTATCTTGGAAAGAATGCAGCCTGATAGCAGAGGCTGCTTTTGAAACAGTTCATCACTTCAAAGCTCAACCCGGGAATCACAGAGTGCAACCTATGGCCCACATCACCTGCAAGACCAGACTGGATCCTCCTCAGGATCTTTACTAACATGAAAATCAGCAAACAAACCATGGGCGTGGGGATGGGGATTGCAGAACCTGTAAGTAAAACCCTCCTCTCATAACTACTGCAGAGCTCTAGCATCAAACCTGTTCCCAGTGAAAAGCTCACTTCCAGACACATTAAAGAGTTACCCAGGCACAAAGAGGCCACAGTGACTCACTAGATGGAACATTTGTAAATATTTCAGCTCATTTCCAGCTCTGACTGACAGAATCATTTCGCTGGTCTCACCTGCCAGCATTCCTACCTGAATACCTCTGCTCCTTCCTGGTGTTTGTTTTTTTTTATTTATTTACATCAGTGACACTAAACGCTGACAAGTTTTCCAAATCACGTTGGGAAACAAAACTGATCAGGCTTTTCCTACCCGGCATGAAATTAACCAAGGAAGGGTTTTGCTCTTTTTTTTTCTGGGGTACAGACAGTAAGTTAAAGTCACAATCTTTAGTTAAAGTTGCAATCCCTCAACTCTTTATCTTCCACAACTTCCATGAGACACAACAGATGCCGCTTAATTTTATAAAACAACTTTCTCCCAACGCTCAAAGCACACCTGAGGTTTCAGCTCTGATCACAACACCAAAAAGAAAAGCCCCAGTGGCAGCTTTGCCTCCCTGCCAGCTGCAGCCAAATCCGGCTAAGAAAACCTAATCATGTATTATTCATCTGGGCACTTTCCAGCCTCCCCGGCCCCCTGAGTCAGAGACCACAGGGCCCAGCACAAGGGGCACATGACAGATTTGGGCAGCAGCTCCTTCCAGCTCTCACCACTGAGGAAGGTGATGGCAGTCCCCTCCCTCCTCTCTGCCACAGACCTACAGCAGAAAAACAAACTCTGCAACAACCCAGCTAAGCATAATATTATCTTTAACCCATTCCCCCAAACAATTTGGTGTTGGAAACACATCTGCTGAAAGAAAACCATTTTTATTTAATTACATTCTCCCAGTACCTGCACGCTTTTGCTTTTACCCACCAAGATGCTGGTTCTTCTGCTGAACAAACTAAATTTGCTTTTGTAAGATCTGTGCCATAAATGAAATAAAAGCTCCTGGACAAAACCTTGGCCAAAATCTGCATGAACATGCAACACACAGCACAAACTGAAGCAGTGTTAACCAAACCACACACTCCCTGTGAAAATGTATTGAGACGTTCATATGGCTACTACTTGCACCTGTTATAAACACGATCTCAGTCACACCGACCATAATTAAATATTAATATGAATTGTTCCTTACTTCCCATAATAAATATGTTGTATATAAAATTATATGTAATACAAGGGAAGCACTATTTTGTCAGAGTGACCCAGGGCACAAACAGCACATCAGAGCACTGCAGGTGCNAGCCCCGGCCGCGCCCGCCGCGATTGGCTCCGCCCCCCGCCACAGCGCCCCCTGGCGGCGCGGAGGACCGCCCGTCCCCCGCACGGCGCTCTGCCCCTGAGGCCTGTTCAGCTCCTGGCATTGCCAAACTCTTTTCTTATTTTTCTGTGAGGAAGCAGGGAGCTACAAGACAGACGTAGGTCTCCCGACAAGTTACCACGTATTTATTAACTGCTCGGCTGTGCCAGCGCCTCACNGTGTTTGTTTTTTTTTATTTATTTACATCAGTGACACTAAACGCTGACAAGTTTTCCAAATCACGTTGGGAAACAAAACTGATCAGGCTTTTCCTACCCGGCATGAAATTAACCAAGGAAGGGTTTTGCTCTTTTTTTTTCTGGGGTACAGACAGTAAGTTAAAGTCACAATCTTTAGTTAAAGTTGCAATCCCTCAACTCTTTATCTTCCACAACTTCCATGAGACACAACAGATGCCGCTTAATTTTATAAAACAACTTTCTCCCAACGCTCAAAGCACACCTGAGGTTTCAGCTCTGATCACAACACCAAAAAGAAAAGCCCCAGTGGCAGCTTTGCCTCCCTGCCAGCTGCAGCCAAATCCGGCTAAGAAAACCTAATCATGTATTATTCATCTGGGCACTTTCCAGCCTCCCCGGCCCCCTGAGTCAGAGACCACAGGGCCCAGCACAAGGGGCACATGACAGATTTGGGCAGCAGCTCCTTCCAGCTCTCACCACTGAGGAAGGTGATGGCAGTCCCCTCCCTCCTCTCTGCCACAGACCTACAGCAGAAAAACAAACTCTGCAACAACCCAGCTAAGCATAATATTATCTTTAACCCATTCCCCCAAACAATTTGGTGTTGGAAACACATCTGCTGAAAGAAAACCATTTTTATTTAATTACATTCTCCCAGTACCTGCACGCTTTTGCTTTTACCCACCAAGATGCTGGTTCTTCTGCTGAACAAACTAAATTTGCTTTTGTAAGATCTGTGCCATAAATGAAATAAAAGCTCCTGGACAAAACCTTGGCCAAAATCTGCATGAACATGCAACACACAGCACAAACTGAAGCAGTGTTAACCAAACCACACACTCCCTGTGAAAATGTATTGAGACGTTCATATGGCTACTACTTGCACCTGTTATAAACACGATCTCAGTCACACCGACCATAATTAAATATTAATATGAATTGTTCCTTACTTCCCATAATAAATATGTTGTATATAAAATTATATGTAATACAAGGGAAGCACTATTTTGTCAGAGTGACCCAGGGCACAAACAGCACATCAGAGCACTGCAGGTGCATGCGGGGCGTAGAGAACTCCAACGAGGCACTTCCACCCTTTCCCACATTTCCAACCCCTCCTGCCCCATTCCATCGCCACCCGGCAATGGGAGCGCAGCACGATCCCCCCCACCTCCCCTTCTCAGGGGTTCCTCAGGGCGGGCTCACTCCGGGCGAGGCTGCCGGCGGAGGTTCTGCGGTGGCCGCGGTGTCCGCACTCACCTGCGGGGCGGCGGAGGGGCGGCCCCCGAGCCCGCCG
>VWYP01002586.1:83655-115994 GCA_013400435.1 Pycnonotus jocosus | reverse complement strand
AGAAGAAAAAAAAAAAAAAAAAGAATCACTTATCTGCATCTAATTGTCACGAAACATAATGCCTGGTTATTAAACTCAAGACTTCAGCTAAAATTGTAAAACTCAAGGCTTCAGTTAAAATTGACAGTTTGTGTCAGTGCACCAGTTGAGGCTGGCAGTCTTGATAGGCACATCTTGAAGCGTGCATTCATGTCACTTTTGAAAACACTTACCATTATCTGCCTGCAGAACAAGGTATTAAATGTTTGCTCCTTTTATCCGCTCTTGAAGATTGCCTTTCCCAGGCAATGACAGATACTTGCAGCTGAGTTTTATTCTATCCAGTTTTATAATTCCATCTCCTTTCTCTCTCATACTACACACTGGTTTCCCATTCCCACAAGAGGAATCCCATTTTCCAGCAGCAAAATACCAGTTTTCTGTTGTGGTAAGCAGCACCACATCCTGCCCCAAGACAATCAGAACAGAAACTGAGCCCTGCTTTGATGGTGACTGACATTCCCCACAGTGGTATTAAATAATCCAGGCTTTTCTAGCTGTTTTTCCTCCCTCTGGCATTTTTCCCCATGGTTTTCTCAGCCTGTGTCATAACTTAAACCCACAAAGTCCCTCTCTTCTACTCACCAGAGCCACAAAAAGCAATCAGAACAACGCAGGCAGTCAGCAGGATGCAGTTCATCTTGGTCATGCCTCTTCCCTAATTTCAGGGCATAAAAAGGTATTACAAGTTTATTCTATTTAAAAGCAAAGTTCCCAGTGATGAACCGAGGTTTCAAGACTTGTTACAGCATCGTACTGAAAGCGCTGGCCAGGAAAAACAGGGAAACACAGGAGAGAAAAATAAGTGCACTTTCCAAGGGAGGGTTTTTATTCTGAGATTTTTATTCTCAGAACTGATACTTGAGCCCTGACAGGCTCAGATGGGTCTCCTCTCTCCTCTCTGATTACACCATTCAACAGGCCTCCCAGCTCCTCACAGCTACAAATGCACCTAACAAAAAGAAATGTCTCAAATGCTTTTTCTCTTTCAGCAATTCCCCAGTAACCCTGGAGCCAGACTGCTCTCCTTTCTCCTCTCTCATGGCATTGCAAGAGGTTTGGCTGCCCTGCAGGAGCTTTTGCCTCTCCTCTCCCAAAATCTGTCCCTCTCACAGGCAATAACTCAGCAAGTGCCTGCAGCAGTGGCTCAGGTCTCCATGGCTGCTGCAATCCATAGGCAGCAGTCAGATGGGAAGGTCAGGAATTTTTTTAAACATAGGCAGCTCCAAAGCAGGAGTTCTCAGACAGATTTCTGCACACAGACTCTGAACTACAATCACGGCTCCTACTAAAAAACCTCTGCTACTGCAGGGTGGGATGTTCTGAGGAGGCATCAAGCAGACACAGCAGGGAGAGACAGACCATACTTGTTCTAGGAGGACATGAATTATGTTTGTCTTTAAAGCCCAAGTGGCATTCCAAGTTCCAAAATATTACAGGTATTCAAATAACAAGTTTTACATCCGATAAAAGTGTAGTGAAACAGTCACTGCTCTTCATTCTGCCTGCAGCTATAAGATTTTAGCATGGCAGACCTTAACCATGTTAGCATGGAGCTTTTTCCTCCCAGGACAGTGACTGTGGACTTGAAAAGTTGGGTTCACAGCAAAAAAGTATTTAAATGCTTCTCAGCCTTAAGTCTAGTTAATTTTTCCACTGACAAAAAACCCCAAACCCCATCAAACAAAAACCCCAAATCTATCCAAAAGAACCTTAAGAAACCCCATTGAATGATTAAAAAAAAACAACCCGCTCTCTTTTTTCTCCTCTCTGTATGACTTACTGAGCACAGGGGAAACTATAAAAAACAAAAACATAATGTGCAAGATGAGCTTATTTTCTGGGGTAAACAACTTTGCAAGAAGCCTTTCCAGGCCCTAGGCTCGTCTCACAGTGACATGGATCTACAGGAACGCTGTTAAGTCTGGTGGTTACAGAAAGAATCCTTCTGGATAGCAAACAGAACCACCCTGGGAATCTCTCCATCTCTTGCAGGAGTCCTCAGTTCCCTCATGTGTCAGCAGACAGAAAACAGCTTTGCCTTTCAGCAACACCATGTCATGACCAGGATAAATGTAAGACAGATGAATAAAAACCCTCAGAGCCAGCAAACAGTAGTAATTCAATGCATCTATTTTTGGGAAAATGAATAACTGTTCCTGTATGAGACAACAGGAAATTCAGACCTTTGGAAAACAACTACCATATAAACAAACAGCAATCCACAACATCGCTTAAAAGAAATTAAAGAAGAAAAGATCTCCTAAACTGAATTTTCTAAATTAGTCTTATCAGTCAAGCATCCGAGGTCTCAATGACAGGAAGCAGCAACTGCTACAGCACGGAGGGCTCAGTGCCCGGTTGTGAAACACAATTTCTCTGCAGTCCCGCCTGGGAGAAGGCAGGCGGACAGGACCCGCTGCTGCTGTCATCGCAAATGACAGCATGAAGGGGGGGCACAGGAGAAAGGACAGGGAGAAGGGGACCACGAAGGCTCCCGTGCGGGGCAGGTGCCGGTGCCCGCTGGCCGCGTTCCACCGCCGAGCGCGCCCGCTCCGTCCCTCGGCCCCGCGCCGCGCAGCGCACTGCGGTGCGGCCGCCGTGACTCAGGCACGGCCCGGCCAGGGCGCACCTGCCGCGGGCCGGGCACACAGTTCCACCCGAACGCTGCCCCCCGCTCCCCGCAGCTCCCGCGAAAAGCCGCCTTTCTCCCCGCTTTCTGCCCCCTTCTCTGCCCCACAGCGGGCACTTGCGCGCTCCCCCCGCGGCCACCGCTCGGCCTCGCCGGGCTCCCGGCGATGCTCCGGGCTTGTCCCGCTCACCTTCCCCGGGCAAATCCCGCCGTGAGAGGGGAGCGGGGATGCGATGCTGCCGTCGCCGGTGGTGCCTCTCCCGGCGGTGCCGCCTCCGGGGCGGGGCCGGGATGGTCCCTGCGCGCTCCCCGCTCCCCCCGGCCGGGAGGGCTCCCAGAAACGCGGGTGCCAGCTTCTCGCAGGCGTCGTGCGGCCGTCGCCACTGTGGTTACATCCTGGGATGGCTGGCATTGGAAGGCAGCTTCAAGATCATCTCGTTCCTTCCACTAGCCCAGGCTGCTCCAACCATCCAAGCTGGCCTTGAACGCTTCAGGGCCACACTTCAGGGATGGGGCAGCCACAGCTTCTCTGGGGCAGCCACAGCTTCTCTGGGAAACCTGTGTCAAGGCCTCACCCTCTATTTCTTCCCAATATCCCATTTAAACCCACCCTCTATCACTTAAAACCCATTCGCGTTCACCCTGTCACTCCAGGCCCTTGTCCAAGGTCCCTCTTCAGCTTTCTTGTGGATCTTTTAGGTATTGGAAGGGGCTCCAGGGTCTGCCCAAATGCCTCATGGTATGAATGAATGGATAATGAAAACAGTGAAGAGTTTTAGAAACAAAGGCAAAATCAGGAGTGGAAAGTGGAATGTTCCTCCAGAGGTACCTGAATACAGACTTAAACACTCACAATCCAGGAAAACATTGACCAGCAACAGCAATTAGGACCCCCAAAGTATTTTACTAATACTTAGATCCAAGCTATCTAGAAGAAATGTTCAGTGCTGACTTGAGTACAATATGAAACACCTGTAAAACTCCCAGTTATATTTTACAAGGATTCTTAGATTTATTTTTGTTACCCCACCTAAACTGCCAATTTACTTATTAAACCTAAAGCAAACCCTAAGTCACTGAGAACTTACATCAGATTCTCGTAGTGTATTATCAGTCAGCTCACCATATGACCTGTCTAAAAGATTTTGCCTCTGTTTAAGCCATAAATAAAAGCAGAGGGATATAAGAGTAAGATGCTTGTGGATTACTGGATGCAGCTTATTAAATGAGAATCTCCTCAATTAATAAGACAGGAAAAAAATACTGTATTAGTTCACTTAGATGAGAAATTGGGAACAAGGATCTTCAGCCACAGCAGAATATTTACCTGTTTACCTTTCTCAAAATCTGGCAACAGTCCCTCCAACAGAGCACACATTTATCTGTATCATCACAGATAAATGGTATGTCAAACTTGACGTGAATTTTCCACCTTAAATTCTTTGCATACATTTTGAGAAATTAAACAATGATAGGAAAAAAATAAAACCAGCACCAGAACACTGGAATAACTTGCAAAGGAATTTTTAGTTGGGTTTTTTTTTTTTTTTATTTGACTGGCTGGCACACCACTTGTTTTTCTCTCTGTGATGCAGTCACAACAAAGAAATTGTGGCCAAAGGTCCCCTCAATGAAGCCATTCAGCCAGCAAAATCCCCAAAAAATGTTGAAAGAATCCTACAGAGTAATTATAAAGAGACTGTCAGCATAGGGACAGAAAAAGGAACATGTTTGTGGTGGATGTGCCAGGGTTTCACCACAAGCTGAGTCCACAGTGAGGCTGGTTTTACCTGGCCAGGTGCAGTCCTAACCAAGCATCAGCCAGATCTTGGTCAGGAGAAGGTGGCAGAGCTTCAGGCTGAGCCTGCAGGACAGCCCCAAAGGGAAGGACATTCCCGTGACTCCAGTGACCACAGGAAGTGTTGGGCAGTTGGAGGCACTGGAGTGACACCTGCCCTCACCTGTGCTCACCCAGAGCAGTGAGGTGCTGTCTCCAGCAGCAGGACCTCCACTCAGTCCTCTCCTGCTGCTCATTGAGTATTCCCACAGTCCAGCAGTGCTGCCAAACATCACCAACCCCTTTGTTTTTCATTTCACATGGATTCTGTGATTCACCCCTCTTGGGTGGGGTGAGGAGACCAACTGGCTTCAGCCCCACTTCAAATGCACATCATGAGGAGCTGCAGCACTGCTGACAGCTCCAGGCAACACACCCTGTGCTAAAATAGCTGCCTGAAGCAAAGAAACACCCTCTTGGCCTGCTACAAACACATTGCAGGAGCAGCAATCCCTCAATTCCCTGCCTAGTTCCCTCCTCACTCCAGACCCTTCTGCCCCCAGCTGTGCCCAGAGCTGAGGCCTCAAACCCCAGCAGGGCAGCGCTCGGGGACTGAAAGCATCCCTCTGTCCCAGATCTCCACTTCTCCCACAGAAAGCAACAATTCCAGCTCATCTGTAACAATCCAAGGGAGAACCACTCCCTAAGAATGGAGTGACATTGCCAAGGGCTGGCAGTGTTTGTTGTGTAGAGTCCCATGCCCTTGAGCTGACTCCACTGCACCAGAACACAGAGATCCTGGAAGGGAACTTCCCAAGAACAGCTTCCCACCAAGAGGGTTCCTCTGGCCTCGGTAACACACAATGCACTGACAGCCCTGCAGTAAGTTCCAGTTCCACTAAAACCTTCTTGTACTGATCCTTGACAAAACTTCAGTGAAAATTTCTTATCCCTCGGTAATCCTCAAAAATCCTCGTGTTTTGGAAGCACTCCAGCAACTCAGGGCTGTTCTGACTCCTGTGAGGGACAACACAAGCTGGTTTTGTTTCTGGAGATGTCTCTCTTAACAACTGTTGTAGGGATCAGACTCAATATTTTTCTACCTACTGTCACTGTGGAAAATGCACCAGGGAAAGCTGAGCACATGAAGAATCCAATACCTGGCCTTGCAAAAAAGAAAAAAAAAAAAAGAGAAATCTGGAAATTAGTCAATAATAGAAAAATTGAGCTGGAACCACAATATACCAGTCTACCTCATAAAACCTAAAAATTCTGGCTGTCAAAAGAAAGAACTGACTACACCAGTGCTGGTCACAAAATTATTGCTCAAGTCTTGGCAAAAACAGTCCCATGTAGCACTTGAGAACAAAAGAGGCAGTAAAGTTGTTTATTAATGACAACAGAAACAAAATTAAAATGATAAAGCAAACAGATACTTCTTTAAATATAAATTTTCTAGTCATCTGCTGTTCTGCCAGACTGCTCTTATTTTTTTTTTTCCTTTTATTTTTTATTCAGTTACAAAAATCCATCCAGGGCTCAGGAAAACATGATACATAACATAAATTTGTCACCTATGACAACAGCAAACATAATGTAATGGGAAAAAACCCCTCAAAACATATTTACAAATCCATACTCTGTAGTCATTGAGAAATTCCTTACTTAATGAGTGGCAGATTATGCATGGACACTACATTCCCAGAGGCATTCTCCAGTCAGAGTCACTTAGCATAAAATCCAGCTGTAAGACAGATTGTCTAAAAATAAGGCCAGTTTCACTCCTAATTTACACATTTTGATGACCAGAATTTTTTTGCTGTTACTATGTTAATTTGAAAAAAAAAAAAAAATAGCATAACAGCACCTAATCTCACCCAAATGGGATATTCAGACCAAACTGCAAGTTTCATTCTTAGCAGCAGTTATCCAGAGCAGAAACTCACAAGAAAGGACAACAGGATACACCCTTTAAATGCTTTGTATGAAACCAAAGCCCCACACCGTATCTGCAGTATGATCATAAATAAATAGGCAACACTTCAAAGATGTAAGATATGAGTACCTTGGACTATCAAGCTGTTCCACACTTCAGAAAAAAGTGAACAAAGCCCAAACACCTTCCTCTCCCTCCCCCTGTGTTCCTCCCTCTTCCCCCACTTCCAAACCAGGGAAATAGAAGTTATACTTTAATGAATATGTGAACTGGCACCAACATTCATGCTAGTTGCCCTGATGTGCAACAGAGTTCATTTACAACAGTCAGAAATATTCCTATGCACTAGCCCCAAAGAGTTCCACTTATGCAAACAGTTTATTTGCAAAAAAATCCCATGGGCAGCATCCAGAGGGTGCAGGAATGTCCAACACTCCACGTGGATCTCAGGAGTCATCAGTGCCTGTGGA
This sequence comes from Pycnonotus jocosus, assembly GCA_013400435.1. NCBI lineage: Eukaryota > Metazoa > Chordata > Aves > Passeriformes > Pycnonotidae > Pycnonotus > Pycnonotus jocosus. Next base: position 109,140 of record VWYP01002586.1, on the reverse strand, counting down.
ATCTTGGTCTTCATCCACTGCAGATTCATTAGGATCTGTTGCCTAATACAAAACACACCCAGGTTTAATTAAATTCTTCCCTTCCAGTTAATTGTAAGAAAGCACTAACAATTGCCTAGAAAAATCTGGGCTGCATTGTCACACCCATTAGCTGAAGCAGACATTGTGATCTTTGTCCTAAAACCAAGCTCAATTTGCAACAGAGGTCGCTTTGCTAAACTGCTTGACCTTTCACTCCCTGAGGATCCACTGGGTTTCAATATTCCATACCTACAACTATGTAAAGCCACAGTTCAGTAGCTCGGCTGTACCCATGGTGGTTTAAGTTGTCTTTTACTAAAGTAACTTAAACACAAAAGGGTCATTACTACTTGTAAAACACGGGTGGAGCAACAGAGAAAAGGAAATTATTTTTCCAGTCAGCTGAAGGGAAGAAGTTGGACAGGAAGGCAGTTACAACTCCTGAAAATGTGAGCAAGGATTAAGAGATGCCACTTTCTGTTGGAAGCACGACATCTGCTGGCACCTGCTGTTAGAGCCACTGGGAATGAGTGAAATCCTGGGATAAACCTGCCCCGGCGTGCAAGCAGCTGCCTATTCCTGAGGAAAGCTCACAGCTCCTCAGTGCTTGCACAAAAACTGGGGATGAAATAAATCAAGAGCTCTTCTCTAAATGTGCCAAAGAAAAGGGAGAAATTATATAATTAACCCACAATCTGCAAAGTAAAACTACATTATAATTAACAGCAAGTGAAGTATCTTGGTGATTCGAAAAGTCATTAAGTGACTTTATGAAATGCACTTTCAGCAAGAACTAATGCACATCACAGACTGCACAGTTTTTAAACTGCCATCAACTGGAGCATGTCTGAATAGAGCAGATACATTATTATGGCTCAAATTAATGAGTGTGCTCCCTCCCACCAAGGAGAGAGCTCTGAAACCCAAGCAGCTCATGCAATGCCACGTCTGCAGGCAGCAGTGAGGGGCTCTGAATCACGGGGCATGTTTTGTATGGAATCAGCAATATGAACACTACTCAGCACTGTAATTTTTGTCTTTTTTACAATTTGGGGGTTTGTTTTAGCCAGCTGCATCTCTGCTTACCGTTCATGCTGTAGACACCTTGAACGTTGGACACACCATATGAAACCTAGGGATTGTGACATTAAAGAATCTGTCCTTGTTGTAGAGGCAGTGGAAGGTGTAGTAGCCCTCCATGTATCCAGAGGTGGTGGAAAACGTGGTGCAGCTGGTGTACTCGTAGACTTTCCCTGGGCTGATCACTGGGAACTCTCCTGAGGGTAAAATATTACACCACAATAGGAACAACTGATTGAGAACTGCCATTTAGCAGTTGCTAAAGGACTTGCACTCCACAACAAGCTCAGGCAGATCAATTTGGATTCCAGTGGATGCATAAATGGATGCTCAGCAATTATTGATATTAGAAAAAACTGGAGAGAGGTTAAATAGCAGGATGTTCAGATACCCCTTGCAAAACAACTTGAAAGCAAAAACAGATGAGGACATCTCTTTTTCTCTGGTTTTGATACAAACCCCACAACCCAATGAACAGGCAGTAACAGGCAGAATTTTAATAGCAAGAACATTAAATAAATACTCTCTCCAGTAATTTTTCACTTACCAACTACTCCAGGACCTTGGACTTCTTCCACATCCCCTTTGGCATTTGTTATTCTCCAGTATCGACTCTCCAGCTGACAGGCATTCTCAGGAAGGGCATCTTTGGACATTTCAATTCTAGAGCCCAAAGAACATACATAACACATTCCTTTCAAGAAATGCTTTAGTGCCCTTGGGATCACCAAGCAGACTGGGAAAACGAAACACCCATTAAGGTAACCCAAATCAGGATCCATCTCCCTGCTTCACTGTCTTTTACCCTTTTCTAAATCACAAGAGTTGCTTGTAACTTTTTCCCCCACTCATCAGTGTATTTTAGCAATTACCAATTTGACTGGTACTTTGTGTACCTGACCAAGTAATGATTAGGATTATTTTATTAAAAAGCACAGCATGCTGTACACCTCCTGTTCATTTCAGAACACTTCTGAATGCTGTGCATAAATTTGCTTTGAACATTCCACATGTCTATCCAGCACTGGAGGAATTAATTCAGTTATTTTTACCTGATTCTGTAAGTGAAGAAATAATGTGGTGGATGTACAGAACTGAGTTCAGGTAGAAAGGAGGTGGACACAGACACAGTGATATCTTCTGTGGTAGCAACACAATCTTTATCATGCACATACCTACAGAGAGGACAGCATTAGCTCTGCAGATAGAAAACTAAACGCATTAAGTGGTTAATTATTCTTAATAATTAATATTAATAAGAACACTTGTTTAAATAGGAATGTGTCATAAAAAAATCCCTAGAAACTCTAGTAGCAAATTTATTTACAGATCCAAGGACTTGGTTCTGCAGGATCTCAGTCTGACAGAATTAAGGTTCTTGATTTTATTTAGAAGAAACCTCAAGTGCATAAAAATTCAAACACCAGAACAAATCCTGCTTATTTACATATTAAAGACACCAATTAACTGAAACATTTGGTTTTTAATTACTCTGAACAGTCCTGCAGCAAAAACACACTCATGGCACAGAGAATAAATATCATGTTGTTTGCTAAACTTCAGATCACTTACAATGCAAATTTCTGGCCCCATTAATGCAAAGTTACAAGCTCTGAAGATTCTGGTTAAAAAAACAAAGTTGCTTTAAGCATTCTGGTTTACATGTTTATTTTCAGTAGTTTCATGGCCTTTCTCCTCTCCCCACCACCAGCTTTTTTATCAGATACCCAAAACTACTTGGGGAGAGGTGAGCATGAGTAGAAGCAGCACCAAAACCTGGCACTGAGGTTACAAATCTCAGTCACAATACCTGAAAATCTGGTCTCTGATGATAGGATAACCTCCAGTGACAACTTTGTTTACATAAGATGTAAACCATTCCAAGTAAGATGTACCTAGATGCCAAGGAAGAAAAGCATTCCTAAGAACGGGCAAATTTACCACTAAGCACATTACAAGTGAATACTTCAAGGAAAAAGTTTAAAAGCTTTGATTATTTTTATAGAAACTCTCAGGCTTACTGAGTCGAGTCAGCCAATATTCCAGATCATTCTACCAACAAGGATAATTTGGAGAAACCAATTAGGAACTCAAGAGTTCAGGGTGCATCCTCCAGAAGTGGCAAAGAATCTCTTAGCTAAGTATTTAACATCATAATCAGGGTCTTCAGTGGTGTCTCATCATTTGGATTCCATATGGAAAGCTTCTAAGGAACACTGCAGCATTTCCTCTCCTTGAAAAGAGGGATAAATCAGAGACACACTCTGCACTCCTCTACAACCTCAGAAGACTAAGGCTGTGTGTCATCCTGGGATTTTATACACCTGCAGCCATTGTCTGAGAACAGCTTTTCATACACCCACAGCCATTATTTTGGAACAGCTTGATTGCTTAGCAGACACTCACGCTGTCACATTTAATTCTCAAAGAAGAGAGTTTCACATACCAGCTCTCTGCACAAGAATTTCTCAGCCATAAATCTTCCAAGCATCGCAATTTAGAGTTCAACAGAAAAGCAGAAAGTTAAATTGTTTGTCAATACTAGTGATAAAAACTGGATTGAAGCTGAGCTACCAAGAAATGATTATCCTTGCCTTCCCTGATGTGTTATCAAGTACTCCCACTCCTGTTAGATTAAGTGTACTTACCACACCTTCCTTGGAGCATGAGCTGTGTGTGCTGTCCTTTGATCTTTGGGAATTCTAAGGGACTCCAAGTTTATTATCCTCCTTTCTACCACTAATCCACCAAAGGCAAACCTTGTATAAAGCAGCTCTGAATGGAGGAAGTGGATCTATTTACCTGCCACCTTCAAAATGCCAAGAGAAATGCTGTGTATGGAACTTCCCCTCCACCCCTGGTAAGGCAAGATTAAGCCAAGTGGAATACTTCTAAATATGCTGGATGATCCCACACTATTTTATTTGGAATATTAAATCTAAAGTGTTACCTGTAATGAACATAACAATAGCAGATGGATTGCGAGCCATTTGGTCCTGGAAGGGAAAGAAGTTCAAGGATGTATTAGAGAGCATTGGACTTGCAAGGTTAAAATTTAAATAACACAGGGAACACTTCCTCTGTATTCACTAAACCTGAAGTCTGGCTGCTTGACACATCACTCAGATCCTCAGACATGTAAAACTCACAGCCTGTCCCCACAGAGTGCTCCCATGACCACTGAATTTACAGCTTCAACCTCCCACTGAGGCTCCTGAACCACCGAAGTACATTGGGAAACAGAAACACATCTTCCTTACTGGACACTGGTAGAAGATCTCGTATTTATTCCGTCCCTCCACGCTCTCCAGGGCCATGTATTGGCTGAGGCCAGTGTGGATGCAGAAGGTCAGGGGCAGGCACTGCTTGAGCCCCAGCCTCTGCTGGAAGCCTCCGGCCGCCGTGTCGATGTCCAGCAGGTCTTCGGAGCGATAGTGGTTGGACAGGGCCATGCTCCCCATCAGACTGGCAACAACAAACACAGGGAACAACAGCAGCAGACATCACTCACAAGGCAAAGCTGGCTGCTAAACTTTTGGAAACTGCTTCTCTCAACGCTCTAGATGCGTATTAGACTGAGGTGAAATCCGAGTGGAATATCACTTATTAGTTCACACCGTCCAAGCTTTGTGCAAGCATCACCCAAACCTGAGTGTGCACTCCACACCCACACTCCCAGATGGGAACACCAGGGAAAGGCAAATGAGATGTAAATTCCTGCAGATGCTGAGCTTCCACTGGTGTTATGAAAGCAGTGACTCAGGTGCAAGCTGCCACATGCCAGCGTGCTAAAAGCTGATCCCATCCTGGGCAACAGGTTCCATTCCTCTTTCTCCTTAGGAAGTCTGGCCTGGAATTAGGCCAGATATTCTACAGAAGCAGTGCCAACATCCCAACACAGAAACTTGAAGCATCCAACAAGGACAAGTCCCACACTGTTTCAGTTTCTGATTTAACAACCTGCTGTACAAACTTCCACTGCCCAGCCCTGATCTTCCCAGCATTCATCCCCCAGCAGTGGGACCACACCTTCCCCTGGCAGCCTTTCTCCAAGCTGGAGACATCCCCAGAGCTTTGTGTCTGCTGCTCCTGCAGCCCCTCCACAGCCACATCATTACAGCAGAGTGAAACAGTGGCAAGAGAGGAAGCACACGACCTGCAGAGCACCATTTGAAATCTACAGAAACAGGGCACCTATCTCCCGTCTAAAAAAACTTAGAAGTCTCTCCTGGAAAACAGAGCTAGAAATCATCCTTATGGTTTCATAAAACAGTTTCCTATATCCCTTCTGCACATAAAACACTCGGATTGGAGAAAGCTGCACCTTCTTTATGAGTGAAGGTTTTGGCAGAGCAATGTGAGTGCATTCCTCCCTACAGACACTGTGAAGATTTGCTGCCCTTTTCCATCTTTTGCTTCTGTCTGCAGCACTTCATCAGGTGCTTCAAACAACCAATTCTTCTACAGCAGAAATACCAGGAACTTTTGTCATCAATGTAAAAGGGAGTTTTGCACTGCAGAAACTGCATAATATAGCAAAATCTTCTATTGAGAAAACTTAATTTGAGAAACAGAAAATTTGATTCTACCTTAACACGACTAACCAGTTTTAAGTCATTCCCTAACCATTTTAAAGAATAACAGAATTATTAAAGAATGAAGCCTGAAGAGTTCAAGGGAGTAATTTACTTCTCTAATACAAAGCCAGACTTCAGGAGAGCAACTTTCAGTGCTCTGATTAAAAGTCTAACAGCTGGAAGTTTAAGAGTTGTTGCAAAAACCTGACAAGAGTTCTCACTAGGAAAAGGGGAAGTGTAAGAGTAATTTGAGTAATTAGAAAACCACGCTGGGCTTCCAATTACTTCCAAGATTAGAAGACAGCCAATTCTGAAACTGTCACTTAAGTAGTGACTCACAATACATGTAAATGCTTCATTTATCCTGTTCAGGGGACATTTCACCTTTTAATAAGTGAAGGGTCTGAGAAATACAAAAGGAATTAATATTTGGTAAGTGGCTTTCAGTCCTTACCCTGGGACAACCAACTTCTGCCCATTATGGATACGGAACGAACACCGATAGTCATCGGGGAGTTTGCAGTGGATTTGTGCTTCCACAGCATCCAGATCTTCCTCCCTCACACTCTCTGGAAAAGAAAGGACAGTTCAGGTGTTTCAAACACAAAACACGGGATCTGTAAATGCCCTCATCCAACCAACCTGGACTCAAGGCAGTATCTGGTGATACACAAGGAGCATCACATAAATTTGAAAGGAAGATGGTGACTAGAATTGATTATTTAACACAGCACCAATCTCAGTCCAGTGCAACCTCAACAGGCCTGAAAGCAGCAAATGTTTATAAAGTGGAATGAACCTTTCCACCACAACACTGCCAATAACAGTCCCAGCTACAGCTCTCAGGCAGGATTGATTTTACTCTTTTATCACCCTAAGGGTTGCTTCTTTCAGTTTCCAGTTTAATCAGTGACACAGAAATGCTGGCTGCAGTCCCCATTCACCTGCAATCTGAAGCAATAAATGGGTTGTAAAAGGGGGATTTTCAAATCAACAACACAAAGGGCTGGAGAAGAACTATTCTTGTATTTCCACATCCACTTCAGGGGGGGTTCCAACCCTCACTTCCAGCAAAAATCAACTGGGTGGCTGCTGTGGTCTGTCCCAATCAATTTTTAAAAAACCCTTTTTCATGTTTATTATCTGTTTCATTAACAGGACATAAATTAACAATTCATTGAAACAATATCCCATACAAGTGGTATGAAAAAGGCCTAAATTTTATCTAAAACCTGCCTTCATTATGAGAGAGTGGAAATTGGTAATTGGAAATTTATTTTTGTCTTTCTGTACATAAGTAAAAGCCTCACATTCCATCTTGAAAAATACTTAGCAAAACGTAAGAATCCAGCACTATCCAAGCAAAGCAAGAAAATGCAAGATTTAAACAGGAAAGAGACAATCTATCTCTTAATATTGTCTCTTAAGAGATCATTTGTCTCTTAATTTCACAGATCAGGTTAAATTAGACATCATGGTTTAAAAGTCAACTTCATACAGAAAACTGAATGCAGCTGAAATTTTAAAAGCTTTTTTGTCCCCTACACCAGAAAAGCCCAAACTCACTGTAGCTGTGACTTATGACCTAGAACACTGGAAGTACTTCAAGTATTAAAATACAAACTGAAACTGAAAATAGAATCTTGGAGGGGAATAAAAAAAAGAAAAAACTATTGCTCCAGCACAGGACCACTGTAAGACTTACAGAAAAAAATTAAACCAAACAAGATTGGTTTTGTTTGGCTTCAGATTAAAACATCTCCTTTCATGTGACAGTGTTTTAATGAGGTTTTATGAAAACTTCACCAATAAAATCCCACCAGCAGGTCCTTGAAGCAAGGGAGTTACGACACTAAAAAATAACAAACAATAGTGTTATAGCATAGCAACCTAAAAGTGTGATAAAGACAGAGTGGCCACGAGAAAAAAATCACCTTGATTTCAGAGAATCTGAGGACCAGTAGGAACTGGGCAAGGACTCTGCCTGTGTTTGCAAGGAAGGGAGAGCACATCTACCTGACTTTCAGGCCTCTGCTAATTAAGGCCCACACCTTTCAGGAAAGCAGCAGGAGGCTTAATAACAGGCAGGGCTGGGTGAGCCAACCCACTCACAGGCGTGCCAGGGTACCTTTCAAAGAGCCGATCATGCGTGGACACCACTGCCCCAGGTACTGCTCCAGGTCATCCCAGGCTTTCTTCAGCGTGGCATAGTAGTGGATGTACCTCCCCAAATCACAGTAGGTGCTGATGAAGATGGCTCTCCAGCCCTGGTTCCGTCGGCTTTTCTCCTCGCTGAGGGGACACAGGGAAAACGTGTTCAAACGGCAGCTTCAGGAGTCTTCTACACCCGAGGAGCTGGGTGTTTGGTATTTGGCAGGAAGGGGATGCATAACATTAACCCAGGAACACTCTGTGCCATGTGAAGCTACACAAACTCAATTAATTCCAGCATCTATTCAACAGCAAGTTGGAACAGAATTAGGAAACGTTTGGGGTACTTAGGGGAAAATTTAGAAACAATACGCCTGTACACAGAGTGCCTTCTGAACAGAGCTCTGTCTGGCAGTGAACCTTAGAGCTGGTGAAAAGCTAATTCACATCCTTCATTACTCAGCTTTTCTCAGCTATGGAGAAGCTGAGAGTACGGGGACTGAAAAATCAGCTGAGCAACATCTCTTAGAAATTCATTTTCATAGGGAAAAAAAAAAAGCTTAAAACAATCCTGCTTACTCTGAAATGAGCCAGTACTTTTTGCAGTGTCTTTTCCACAGTGGGTCATGGCTTGATAGCTGATTTAATCTTCGATTCAAATAGCAGCAGCTATAAATATAAAATCATTAAATGTGATTGCAGCAAAACAAACAGAGAAATGCTGTAGCACACATCCCACTCTCACGAGATAAATGCAGAGTTTGAAACTGATTTAGCTGTCCCTCTAGAGCTGTGCTTACAATGGTTAAAGCTCTTCATCACAGTTGTGTAAGTCATGAACTACTTTTCCACACACTTAAAGAACTGGCAGCAATTAAGTACTTTTGTAAAGCAGGTCACCCTGCAGACCTACACCAGAGTAAACAGTGCCTGAAAGATTCCAGCATGACTCCACTCCCCCAGTGGAAAGCATTTCCAGCAGCACGGGCTAGCTATGATTTAAATCCCTTTTTATCTGGATGGTCAGGCTCTGCCTTATCTTTTCCATAGGAAGCTAAAGAAACCATACAGTTGGAGTACTACAAACTTACTTTCCACTTTAAATTGTTTAAATTACCAACTTTGAAGGAAGTCTCCAAAAGACACCATTAGTGTAGATGTGGCAACATCCCTTCCTCGGGTAGCTTGTTCAACAGTGCCACTATGTTTCAAAGGCTGTGATTAACATCTAAATACTCCAAATGAGGGTACCAAACAAGGTTCCAGCTACTGCTTTTTAGGGTTTCAGAAACCGTTAAAACTACAATTATATTAGTATCTCAAAACGAACCTCAACAAAGTGATCCTCCTGTATTCCCTGTATTTCCATCCACATCTCTACAAACAAATTCACTTCACACCTGTACATCTGTCTGAGCAAAAATTTCACGCCATGGGGATTTTTTGTATTTTTAGGGGGTGGGGAACTGAAATATCTCCAAGTCAAAAAGCCCTTGCAGAAATCCATTTTATTGGTGTTTATCAATCAAGCCTGGAATTTCTGGAAGGGAGTAAAGTCACCACAGCATCACAGGAACATGTGGCTTCAAACGTGATAAAAGTGCAAATAAAGCCATTCTCACTAATTACACAAACAATGGAAAAGCTGGCACATGATCAAATATCTAAGAGCCACCCTAACAACTGTTCTAGTTTTTTGCTTATGCTTTATTGTCTTTTTTGCTGATATCCTAACAGAATTCTCCCTGGTATCCTTATCATTCTTGACTAATATTTATTAGGAGTAATAAAAAAAAAACAACAACCCCCCACATTTCTGGTATTATTCTGTTTCCTTCTCACCCTTATTCCTCCCTCTTAGATTAAACACTGTGGTTTCAATCCCTGCCAAATCTTGCACTTGACTGCTGAGGTTTTACCCAAAACCACACTCTCATCTTCACTGTATGACTCACAACCCTTCATCCACCGAGCCCAAGAGGCACCTGCCACCTTCATTCAAGTTTTTCTCCTTGAAAAGTCACTCTATTTCGTTTTGTACCTCAAAATGATTGGAATACAATCTTTACCAGCAGCAAGACCACCCTTTGTTTGCCCGCAGAAACACAAGCTTCGGGGAAATGCTGATTTCACAAATTTACTTAACTGCTTCCTTTAGGTACAAACACATAACGGGGGGGAGGAAAAACAGATTAATTGAACGGTTTGGATTGGAAGAGACCTTAAAGATCAACCATCATCTCCTGCCATGAGCAGTGAAACCTTCCACTAGACCGGGCTGCTCCAACCTGGCCTTGGACACTTCCAGGCATGGGGCAGGCACAGCTTCTCTGGGCACCCTGTGCCAGGCAGGGCCTCACCACCTTCTCAGTGAAAGAGAACATTTAATATTGTTAGAAAGACGAAGGTAAAAGGGAGGAAAGCGCGCTGCTGCTGGAACGGAAGGGTGCTCAGGCCGTGTCCTCTCCTCAGCGCCTCCTCCGGAGACAGGCAAACCCTTTCCCCGCACAGCCCGGGGAGCGCTCCGCCCGCCGCGCCCGTGCCGTCCCCCCCGGGCCGCCCGTACCTCACCAGATCCCGGTAGTCGAGGAAGCTGAGGATGAGCAGCAGCGGGTCGGTGGGCAGCAGCTCCAGGCTCAGGCTCGGGGAAAGCTCCATGTCCGGGGGCGCCGCCATCTTGCGAGACGGCCCCAGGACGCGCCGCCCATCGCGCCTCCCTCCGCAGCGCCACAGCTGCGCCTCCCGGGGGCGGGGGCTCCGCGCCGCCCTCGGAGCTCCGGAATCTGCCCTCGGAGCTTCCGAATCAGCCTTCGGAGCTGCCGGATTTGCCCTCGGGGTTCCCAATTCTGCCCTCGGAGCTGCCGAATCTGCCCTCGGAGCTGCCGAATCTGCCCTCGGAGCTGCCGAATCTGCCCTCGGAGCTGCCGAATCTGCCCTCGGAGCTGCCGAATCTGCCCTCGGAGCTTCCGAATCAGCCTTCGGAGCTGCCGGATTTGCCCTCGGGGTTCCCAATTCTGCCCGCGGAGCTCCCAATTCTGCCCTCGAAGCTCCCAAATGAGCTGTCGGAGCTGCCGAATCTGCCCTCGGAGCTCCCGGTTCTGCCCTCGGAGCTGCTGAATCTGCCCTCGGAGCTGCCGAATCAGCCTCGTAACTCCCAAATCAGCCCTCAGGACTCCCAAATCAACCCTCAGAATTCAGCGCTCGGAAATCAGCCATCGGAATTGAAATCAGCCCTCAGAACTCCCAAAATCAGCCCTCAGAATTCAACCCTCGGAATTGAAATCAGCCCTCAGAGCTCCCAAAATCAGCCCTCAGAATTCAACCCTCAGAACTCCAAAATCAGCCCTCAGAGCTCCCAAAATCAGCCCTTGGCACTCAGCCCTCAAAACTTCGAGTTCAACCTTGAGAGTTCTTAAATAAGAACTCAGCCCCCAGAACCCCCAAATCAGCCCTCAGAACTCAGCTCGTGCTCTCTTGAAATTCAATTTATGCACCAAGGGGTTTTGGTCAGGGAATGGTCTGCTTTTCACGAGATCAGCTTCTTGGTGATATAAATGGACAGTAATAAGTGGGCAGAACTGAGACTGGGAAAAGAAATTTACTGAGTTGAATATCATCAAAACAAAACAAAAAAAAATTGTGTTGCATCTTCAGGATGACATTTTATAGGAAAAAAACCAGTGTGCGACGGGTGCACAAAAAATAGATGCTATTCTTTTTATGCACTCACCTTTAGTGAGTTAAATATTCTTGTATGAAAGAAGGAATTCTTTCTTCTGCATGATTTTACACTAGAAATTATTTCTTTTCTCTCTTCTTTTTTGGGTATCAGTAGGATTTTAATGAAATAATTCATTGTCCTAGCAACACTGCTCAAATAAGAACTGGAAAGGAATAAGGAGGTGGTTTTATGACTGCACCATTGCTAACTGTTGGGGAGTTTTTTGTCCTTTATAATTTCTATAATTGTAAAGTTCCCAGTAGAGAAGAAAACACAACAGCAAAAGCATATTCAAAATGCTAATAAAATGGTGTTACTTGTGTTTGTCCTTGGGTTTGTGGCCCATGAAAATCTAATAATGCAGAGCCAAGAGAAGGTCTATAATTCTTTGTGTCTTTCAGGTTTTGCCAAAAGCCTGGATACTTTTGCTTCTAGCACTTGCATAGATCCAAGCTGTTACTCAAGGGCATAGGCAGTGGTGAAGATGGAGGTGGAGGAGCTATAGGACTTAGTTATAAAAATTATCACCCCCGATCAGGCTAGGGGCTCCTCAAGTGCAGAAATGGCTGGCATTTTATTTTCCTAACAGGTGTCCAAACAATTGTTTAAACAAACAAACAAACAAACAAACAAAACCATAGTAAGACAGAAATATCTATTGCTGAGACTGAAGAAAATAAACAAAAAGCAACCAGCCAAACAAAGCCCACAGAACGAAAAGCAAACATAAACCCATTTAAAATTGTAGTATTTCCATGTTTTACCCACAGCAGCCGTTGCATCCTCCATGAAATAACCGACAGCTGCAGAAACTGTGACACCAGTAAGTTATCATGGAATTTTTCCCAGCTCAGCCTAGACAAAAAGGTTTTTTTCCACTTTAATAGTGGAGCCTAATTTTTCTTCCATTATCACCGGCCATGGAGCCCAAATGGCCAAATAGATCAGAGGTACTCATCAGGCTGAAAACTGTTCAGATTGCTCCGTGCTTCCCGTGTTTAATCTGTGAGAGATGATGAGGCTTTTAGCATCCTTCATTTATTTTTGCTTCTTGAAAATCTAATGAAATGACACGCTGGGGATCTTAGCCACCGAGTGCTGAGTGTCTCTGGAAATCCAGCTAATGCGCTAAGGTTTTGGGGAATGGTCTGCTCTTCAAAAGAGCAGCTTTTTAGGGCTCTAAATGGGCAATAGTATCTGGGCAAAACTGGGACTTTGAGGAGAGGAGGCAGCTTGGGGAATTGGTAGCAAGAAAGAAGCTGAGGTCCAGAAAATTTGTGTTGTTATTATACAGTTCTTATTGGGTTTGTTCTTTGCTGTAGCAAAGATGCAATAAGGTCAGGGCTTCACAGGAATAACCAGGCAGTGACCTTGGCTTGGAAATCTGATCACGTAAAATTAACCAGAACACAAGGAGAAAGGAGCAGGGTAGGAAAATTCAAAACAGGAGCTGTAAGATCCTTCGGTGACTCCGGTGAGTCACACAAACAGAAAGACAGTTCAGCAGTCCTTTGAACAGTGGGGGATTTACATATGAACTGATAACAAATCGCATCTTCAGGCTTCACAAGAGTGAATCGCAGATGAGATGTGAGAGATGACAGGGAGGGAGCAGAGCCAGAACTTCAGGGAAATGTCTACGTGAATAAACTAAATATTGCATGGGAGCTTGTTAGACATTTTGGTAACAAATGGGATCTCTGACAGAGTACAGCTTGGAGCTGCCTCCTGACACATTGAAAAAACAGCTGAAAAAATCCCTGCCTTGTTACAGCCACACAGACCAGGATAAACCAACAAAACCCCTCCCAAACCTCACGGGGTGGTAAATTAGCCTTGGCAGCTCCACAGTCAAATGAAGTCCAGGGAATCTCCAAGAATCAACCAATGGACTTCATCTGGTGCTTACAAGGCACCTGGAGTCTGCTCCCAGCTTTCATCCTTCTGGACCATCTCCCACATGGATGCTTTTGCCTGCATCGGTTGCCTGAGGTTATCAAAAAAACAGGTCTGGTCCTCCCTGCTCTGCATCAAGGTGGCTTCAGGCTTGTCTTTGGTTATTAGTGAATCTTTTTGTCTCAGATTCGTAGCTCCAAAACGGGCCTGAAATATTTATGTGTGTTTGGAGAGCTTGGAATCCCACTTGGAGAGCAATGTTGCGCTTTTTTCCTCAGATCAAAGATTCCGTGTTGACACAAAGCAGTGTAGCCAAGTTTTATTCTTTCACAGCCTGGCTTAGCTCCAAGTCGGTTTTCAATTCATATCATCCTCTCAATAAATCAAATAGAAGATACTACTACAAATGGAAACATTTCCTGAAAAAAAAGCATAAAAACCAAAGTTTATTTACTTTAGAGAGCATGGATGGCATAGAAAGGCATGATTCTTGCCTCAGCAGTATTTTTAGTTTCACACAATTCCAGTGATTTTACTGCATGTGATTCCCAGTGTCATGATGTGGTTCATGGCCTAAGGGGATGTGTGAAAGACCACACTGAAAGGGGCTGCAGGAATATTTCATGGTCCCATGGAAAATACCAAGACCCTGCTTGCTTTATGTGGGAGCTCAGGAGATCTTCCTTTACCTGAGGAACATAGAGAATAATGAGGCATCCCTGGAGAAAACTGCTATTGAGTCTTTCCTGACCTGAAAAAACCCCACATGTGCATGACCCAGATAGCAGCTCACTTTTCAGCTGCACACACTGTCCTTAGGTCATTAGCTGAGATTGTTAACGAGGCGGGCAGTCGGTCACGCCTGCGGTGGTGGGGATTTTTGGCGACCAGCTCCTCGAGCCAGAGCGCGCATTCATCAGAGCGTGCAACAACAAATGACTGAAGTGCTGAGCTGGATTTGGAGAGGTAGCACACAGATAAAAGCCTCCAGAAGCCCTTTACAATTCCCTTAGTCATCCATTCCCACTGAAAGCTTCTCTTTGGGAGTTTCCAGGAGGCCTGGTGCGACCTTTGGTCGTCCTTTCGGTCAGAGCTCTTATCTGTGTAGTGCAGACCCTGGCTCTTTCTGCTTGCACTCCTCCAAAGCGGTTTTCACGGGATAAACAAGCCGTATTTGCTGATGCACGTTCCCTTATCAGCTGGACAGCACGCTTCTCCTGCATGGTGGGTCACACTCTCTGCTGGAGCAGCTCCAGGAATTCCAGGGCGGATGCATCACGGCTCGTTAGGTGCTCGCAGCCACTGACTGCAAAAAATCACAGCCACCTTGTGATGGAGCCTTATCTGAGAGCCCACCGGGAGTTTCCCGGTGTTGCAAAGCATCTTTAGGTTGATAATTGCATGTCTTGGACCTTTTTAATGAGATAGCAACATGATAAGTGCTGGTTTGGGGAGCTGTCACAATGCCAGACTGAAGACTATGTGCCTTATTGAAGGAGAATTTCACTTTTATTGTGTTTCTTTAAAATATAAGTAAACAAGTAAAGCATTTCTGTATCTCAAAACCAGCTCACAGCTGTTACAAAATACACTGGTAAAGTTGTCTGAGATGAGATGCAAGACACATCTGAGGAGAAGAGAAAACCAAAACCCTATGAATGTTTTACCAACCAACCAACCCAAGAAGTTACAGCCCCAAAGAGGAAACATCTCAGGAATCACATGAAACATAGCTGGTACAGAGCTACTGGACTACAGAAGGGGTTATTTCTCTTGGGTCACGGCTTTCAAAAGTTATTTCTCTTTCAACACCACAAAGGAACAGCTTTCCATCATCTACTCACTTCCTGTTGCAACATTCCTCATTGCCTCTCCTCCAGTTCCACCACCTCCACAGGATTCAACCTTCTTGCAGTCCATTCCGCCTTGGCTACATGCTTTGCTGCCTTCTGCCAAGCTGTAAATGTAACCAGAATCTGCCAGATGCAGAGCACTTAGCAAAAGGTGCACTCAGTTTTTCACTTAAAAAAAGAAAAATCCCTTCCCTGAAGATCTTTAAAAAATCGAAATTTGTCATGCATGGGCTGCCATGGGGCAGGGCTTGTGGCTTAAAATGGGAGCAAGAAATACAATAACACATTAATTAATGCTTGCAAGGCACTTGAAAATGGCACGTGGTGTATGCTCCTGCAAACCGCGTTGATTAATTACCATCAGCAATCTGCTGGTTTGTGAGGAACCTTTCCGAGATGTGCCTCCTCATTAGCCTGGTACAAAGCCACCCTCAGCAGGAGGGAACAAGTTGCTTCAAACACGGTTCAACTTACTGCCAGTTTAATCTTCATCTCACTGACAGACTTCTGAATCTTAATTTAATTATAGTGCCTTAAATGTTTTGTGATAACGTATCTCAGTCTCTCTGTTCTGCGTCTTTTTCATGTTTTTTTTAAAGTTGTTGTGGGACAGAGGAATAGATAATTTTTTCCCAGTGTCCATTAAAATTCCCTTTGCCTGCAGTGCAGTATGTGCTCCATAAAAGAGATGAACCTGCTGCAAGTGAAATAAGCTGATGCTGCACTGTCTTTTTAGAGCAACAAAAATCTTTATAGATTATTTTCCCGAGTGCCATGAATCTCCTTCAAAGCCTTAAGTCACTGATACCAATTAATAAACTTAATAGTCTCATTTTCAATTCACATTCAGGCCGTACAGAGCGTGTGCTCTGGCAGATGCTTGAAAGCTTTGCCTTTCAGAGATAAAATGTTACCTTGTGTGTGAGGGGGGCAGATTCAGGAGCAGAAAGACCTGTTAAAGTGCAGCACCTGAGGCCTCCTTGTTTTCTGAATTTACAGTCTCAGGCTGGCAGTCGTATAAATGAGTGATGCTCTCTGATGTTCTCTTCCAAGCAGGCAACGAAATTGGCAGGGAGTCTTGGGTTTTGTGCTGATGTGTCCAGAATTCAAATAATTTCATTCTGGGCTATAATGACAATTGGAGGCAGAGTATTACCTTGAGAAAAGAGAAGGGAGAGGCGGCTTCTGGATCCTGTATTGAATTAACAACCGATTCCCATTTACTCTCCCCGCTGAAAACTCTATTATGCAGGGCTCTTATTGCCCTTATTCAAGGGCAGGGAATTAAAGAAGTGATATGGATGGTAATGCTCTCATCTTCCTGCCATGACACTGAATAATGGGGACAAAGAAGGGGAATCTTGACGGATGATACGCCTTTTAAAATACTGCTGATAGCGAAAACACGGAAAGGGCGACGCATTTGAGCATCAGCGATGAAGTCGTATTCAGATATTTTCTGCTTTTTGCTTAGGACTTTAAATCAGCTTTGCATTCCTTTTTGCTGTTGTTTTTGGAGCATTTTATTTTCTTGTTTTTGCAGGAGAGAGCCCTTACTGTAAGGAACATAACCGAGATGAGGTAAAATGTTGCTTACGCTAAATCCAAGAGAAATCTGCTCTCTCTCCCCCTGGACTCAGAGAGCAAGCGTTGGGAATCTGTCAGGGAAAATTCCAGCAACAGATTGGTATAATTATTTGGGGAGAGCAATACTGCTGCTCAAGTGGTGGCTCTTCTGGCACTTTCCAGTTCAGCTTAAGCTCTTTCTGAAGTTACACAGACTAAATAAAAAATACAGTTACACGGTCTTATAAAAAATAATGCCTGCTGTGGACCCTTCCTTTACAAATACATACATTTGGGAATAAAAAATATATTTCCCTGTGTAAACCAGGCCTTACACAAAATAACAAGTACTTTTGCATTAGGAATTTTTATGGAATAAGTGAGAGCATCTCCATTCTACAAGTGGGTAAATGAGAAGCAAAATATTGCATTACCTTGCCAAAAGTCACTTTCTGAGGTGAGAACAAAACACAGGTCTTGGTCTACTTAGTGCAAATCTACAAGATCTCCCTGAGCTGTTAACACTCTTCCCTGATCTCAGCCCAGATGTAAAGGAGGCCCCTTGCCCTAAATTTTCAGTCAAAGTTTTCTGTGAGGTGACATCATGAAAATCAGCCCTGTTACGGCTCACACTTTGTGTGACACGACCTGGAGAACCACTGTGGACCTCCACCCTGCCTCAGCATCCTGGCTACACCCACCAAGCTTTGGAAATGAACTCATTCATGACTTCAGGCTTTGTTTCTAGCTGGACAGAATATTTGCAAGGAGCCACTGTGAATGAAGAGAGCTGATAACTGCATTTTCTTTGCCTTTCCTTACCTCTGCTGGCTGGAATTCAGGCTAATATTTATAATTATAACCAGCTGCCTGTGGCCTCCAGAGGTCAGCATATCACTGGAAAATACCTAAATATCAGTGCCCTCAAACTATACTTTCCAACTTGTTCTCATTGGGTGTAGTTTCCAATTTCGCTGATAACAAAATTTAGAGGGTTTGTCCCCAGCTCTACTTGTCACCACAAAAGCAAAAAAAGAGCTCTCAGAATATCCATTATAAAATGCAGAACGTTGCCATTGATCAGTGGCTGGGACATCCCCTGGGTGATGAGTTTATTGAGAATAGTCAAGCAGATATCCACAGGTTTCGGTGCTATTGCTGATGTGTCAGTAGTGATGGAGTGAATGGACCTGCCAAGCACCTTCTGGCTGGGTGTCAGACTGGCTTCGTTGTGGGAAAAGCTTTAACTTTTAGTGCCTTTCAACACAACTTGCAGTTGTAGCCCCACTCTGGGAAAGAATGATGTAGAATCAGAGATGAGAAATGAGAGTTTACCAGAGGCATGAAGAAACTTGGACTATTTACCTCAGGAAAAATAAGTTGGAGAGAAAATGATATTATAGAATCATGGAATGGTTTGTGTCAGAAGGGACTTAAAGGTGACTGAAATGAACTCTTTCTAAATACATTCATTGTCTCTTGTGATATTATCCTGAATTCCATAATCCAGAGCAAGATCAGGATGAGCTACTTTTCTAAAAGACCCAAATCTTACATGATCTCCAAGATCAGATAGACTCAGTCTGTTGTGAAACACCTGGAACCAGCCTCAAAACATCCTCATAAACACCAAGGAGCCTTGGTGTCACACAACACTAATTTCTCCTACAGCACAATCTAATTCCTTAGCATGAAGAGCACAAGATTTACTGAGCCCTCAGTGTTCTCACATTTGTGCTTTGAAACGCAACCTGAAGCGGATCCAGCTGCAGACAAAGAGTAGAAACTCTGCTACAAAAAAATAAAATTATTAATACAAACAAAAAAATCCAGCACAACTCAAAAAAAAAAAAAGAAAAGAAAAACACTCAAATCTTTCATTATTTTTATTAAAGCTGCAGAGTCTTACTACACACAACAAATATTTTATTGATATAATCTAAGTTAATAAAATAGTTGAACAACTCTTTAGATTTATATTTGTATAGAAATGATCTGGGGAACATCTTGTCTTGAGACAGCAGTGCCTGGAAACAACTATTCAGCAGGGCTTTTTAAAAGAAGAGTTTGGAACTAGAGGATGCACTGTTCATTCCCAAAGGAAAAAGGAAAAAATCCATGCAGAAATAACTCCCACCCAAAGTGTAAGGCCGTACGGAATGACCACGTGAGGGACGGCTCTTTCCTTCCAGTGCTCCTGGCCTGCTGTGGGAGCTCGTCATCTAAACTCAGTAATGAAAACAAGACAGAAAGGAAACGGAATTGCACAATCCTAGTCTGCAGGTGACAACGTCATGACATCTCTGTACAGGAGTCCCTACTCTGTTCCAGTTGGGAGGATGGGTTGTGGTGCTGCGTCTGTCCCCGGCTGCCAGCCGATGTCAGTTACTGTCCGTGCTGTGAACACAAGTCAGTCTAGCTACTATTGCTTTGCTCTCCCTCCTTCACCCGGGTGTAGTTTACATTCTAGGTAGCACTGCCTGCCAGGGGCTGCCTGCGTGGTGTTTCCCCCCATTCCAAAGCCCACAGTCCAAGGGGCAGTGATCTCCTGGGCCCGGGAGGAGTCTGTCACGGAGCGCCAGGCAGGGCTGTGCTAGATCATGCCGTTGATCTTAGTCCACTCGTAGATGTCCTGCTCGCAGACGATGTCCGAGTTGATGAGGAGGTACCTGTCCCCCACGCAGAAATGCTTCTGGCAGGCGGCGCACTTGAAGCACTCCAGGTGATAGACCTTGTCCTTCACCCGCATGGTCATCTCGTAGGCACGGATCCGCTTCTCGCAGGAGGCGCACAGCCCGTCCTGCCCAAAGAGCCTGCAAGGACACGGCGCAGAGGTGAGCACAGCTCCTTTCTGCTGGCCAGCTGGGGAAAACCCCAGTCAAAACCAGAGAACAACACCCTCGATCCATGAGGACCCATGCCGAGTTAGAGAGAGGTCACATGGAAAGGTGCCCAGCAGAACTGGAAACTTTGCAAGACCAACAACTGAAACAGAAAATCCATGGTGCTCACCTTGGATAAAATCACAGAATGGGTTGGGTTGGAAGGAAATTTAAAATCCATCCTGTGCCACCCCATGCCATGGTCAAGGACACCTTCTACTATCCCAGGTTGCTCCAAGCCCCATCCAGCCTGGCCTTGGACATTTCCAGGGATGGGGCAGCCTCAGCTTCTCTGGGCAACCTGTTCCAGGGCCTCACTGCCCTCACAGGGAAGAATTTCTTTCTTAATATCCAATCTAAATCTACTCAAATCTATCAATATAATTGGTTTCTCTGATCAATGGCCTTATCCTGAATTGGAGGAGCAAAGGTTGCCCAGAGCACTGAATAAAGTTGTGCCATATTAACCTTTCCCCTTCTGTGATTGATGGAAATTACCTTTTGTTAATATTTTTTTCATTTCTTAATCTGTTGCTCTGTGATTTACGGAAAGGAGTTGGGATTAGCCATGGTCTAAGGCTCTCCTGCCTTTTGTCCATGCCTCCACACTGGAAATTCTTTCAAACATTTCTATATCCATGAAGGCACTCCTGATGGGTTTCAGAAGGACACATTCTAAGACCTCCTAGATACCTATGAGACAGATTTATCCTGTGGACTGCTCTTTAATCCACATGGAGAAACCCTGCTGAGGTTCTCATGATGTTGTCTATGAAAAGGAGCCTCTAATGAATGCCCTGCAGAGTTTATAAAGTCAAATCAGTAATAAAGAAGCATGAATATATTTATATTTTATTCTTAAAAGGAACGAATGCTACAGTTTATGTATTCATTGAGTTTGAATTCTAAACTTCCATACTAATTCTGGAAAGAGTTTTTCCATCTCCTGCACATCTCCTGCATGTGCTGTGCCTGATTTAAATCATCTTCTGAACTGGAAAAGGGATGTCTGGTAAATTAAGAGACCTTTGAGGAGAAAGAGCATAATTCCTTTTGTCTGCCAGGAGATGTCAGTGTTTACTTCTGCCCAGTGAAAGCAGCGCTGAGGTTACACAAAGGTTGCCAAATTTTTCATTAATGAGGGAAGATATTATCTGTTGCATTATTAAATAAATAAGAACGTTGGATTTCACGGCAAGAAAATGCATTAATTGTATTGCCATACTTCCTGTTGCTTCCATTTTAAGATGAAATGAATATCTGGGAAGAGTAATTAACACCGGATCACTGCTGGATTTACAAGTGGTCCCATTAGCAGAACTCAGTCCTAAACTTTTGCTCAGCAAAATTCCCATCAGCAAAGCCCAGGAACAGCATAATTAGGAAGTCCACTGAGAATTTGGTTTCCTTTTTATTGGCCAGTAAATTAGCCTCCAGAAAAAAAAAAAGCTGGAAAAATACCAAATATCATTATTCTGTTCCACAAACCTCCTGACACTTTAGGGATCCATTAGAAGAAATGGACTACAACCAGCGCAGCAAAGATCAAACCATTTTAATCAAGAATGTAAAGATCCTTTGGCATCAATTTTTGTGAAATATCTTACTCTCCAATTAATCCTTTACTTACAAATTTCGGCAAAAGAGGCAGGCAGAGAGTTATTGATGAAAACACCCATAACAAGTGTATTTGTAGGATCTGATTCTTCAAAATGTGCAAAATCTTGCTTATTCAGCACCAGGCTTAAGAATGCCAAAAACCCCAAATGATCTTTCACCTCTTGCCTCGGTTTAAATACCTTTAAGCTCCAAGGCAATACTGGGAGAAGGAGAAAACTCTTTAAAAACCATTTGGGGAATCAGTTCATTGCCAGCTCAGTGGGAGATTGCTGGAATTCAGCCCCTTTTCCCAATTTATGCTTGCCAGAATGCCACACTGACCCTTCACCTGGAGCTGTGGGATTAGGTCTGTGCAGAATGAGAGATGCCAACAACTCTGAGTCCTAGGATCTCTGTCTGTGTTCTTCACATTATCAAACAATTCTGGTTTGTCCACAGTAGGTAGCACTGCTCTCATTTCCATTAAAAATGCTTTTTTTTCCTCCCCAAACTCCCAAAAGATTTAGCTATAAACAACTCCAAGGGTTTTATCTAACCAACACAGATAATCTCTAGTTTTATCTATGACTTACTGAAGAATCCCAGCAATACTAAAAGCATCTGCATATGGATCCCAAAAATATGAGGGCAGGCTGAGGGAGCTGGGGCTGTGCACTCTGGAGAAGGCTCTGGGGAGACCTTAGAGCTCCTTCCAGTGCCTAAAAGGGTTCCAGGAGAGTTGGAGACTGACTTTGGACAAGGGATGGAGGAATGGGACAATGAGGGACAGTTTTAAAGTGACAGAGGGCATGTTTAGTTGGGATATTGGGAAGGAATTCTTCCCTGAGCTGAGGCCCTGGCATAGGCTGACCAGAGAAGCTGTGGATGCTCCACCCCTGGGAGGCCAGGTTGGAAGGGAATTGCAGCAACCTGTCCTAGCGGAAGGTGGTGGAGGGGCTGAAATGAGAGGAGCTGTAAGGCCCCTTCCTAACCCAAACAATTCAGGGATCCCACGACAGGAGCCCACACTGCCAACCTGAGCTTACAGACACTGTTACACCCATTGCCAGGCTTTGAGAGCTACTCCTTATTCCCAGCTGTACTCAGCAAAAAACGAGGAGGGAGGAAGGGAGTGAGGAGCGGGATGAGTACCTGAGATAGTCCCTCCTGCAGAGCTTCCTGCCCAGTTTGTAGTAGAGGCGCCTGCCCACCTCTCCGAGCCGGCAGCCGCACAGGTCGCAGCTGAGGCAGTCCTCATGCCAGTACTGGTCGATGGCCTTCAGGAAATAGCGGTCCCCGATGTTCTGCTGGCACCCCCCGCATGTCAGCAGCGACGGGGGGATCTGCAGCACCTCATCCACCGGCTCCCTGAGGGAACGAGACAGCCCTTGGGCGAGGGAAACCCACTGCGGGAGCATCCGCGCGAGAAGGGGGGAAAGCAAAATAAATCACTAGCTCGGGCAGGTTAGGGCAGGGGTGGTGTCCTCGGTTTTGCCCATTTTCATCAGGAAAAGGCACCCAAGAAAGGCACCCAAGGGATGTTAAGCTTTCCCTTGGGAAATGGAAATTTGGAGACTAAGCTTGACGGTGTCACTTCTCAGAACAGCACAAAATAAATAAACACAGCAGCTGATTCTGTTGCCCAGCTGGTTTAAGTCTCGCTGCTGGTTTTAATAAAGCCAGCATTTTACCTCATGTTGCTGCAGGACTTCTTTTTTCCCTTAGCCAAGGACATGAATCCCCTGGGATGGGTCTGTGCCAACATACCTCAATTATCTGGGATTTACACATCCATGAGTGAAAGGAGGCACAAATCTTTATTGTGATCTTAGCACTGATTCCTTATGCACCTTATTTTGTTCCTTTTTCTAAAAAGCTTGGAGGTCTAGGATAATCCTCGTAAAAGGAGCAAGAATTTTCTTCCAAGCTACTTTCTTAAGACTTCTGTGTCTTCTGGGGTAATTTCACAACTTTAGAAAAAAAATAGAACAGCAAAAAAATTTAAAGAACGGCGCCTTGAACTCAGTTTTGTAATGTTTTGGGCTTCACTCAAATGCCAGAGAAGTCAATCGAAAAAATCTACTGGGCCCATCCCTTAAGCACTTGCTTCATTTCAATCCTGTGGCCAGTAGAGTGGACCCTAGATTTTTTTCATATTATTGGATTAGTGCTCCAGCACAGAGACTCCCTGAGCAATTTGCTTCTGTCATTGGTCTGTCCTCCCCTGAGCTGGTGGGGGCAGAGTAGACCTACACTGATGAAGAAGCTCTGCTCCCAGTTTCCAGCAGGCAACAGGGGAAAAAAAATTGTATTGCTCCTGCTTATTTACTGGATCAGCAGTTTTCTGGGCAAAAATTACTTTCTTCAGCAGGGAGGAACGACCTCTGGTCAAGAACTTCTGGGCTGAGAAAGTGATCCTGCAGTTTTTATTTAGGCAAGCTGAGCCCTGAGATGTTATCTGGTCCTATTCTGCTCTGGTTTCTCCCTTCTAAGTTTAAAGTGCTGTGCCCTGCAAGCTGTGTCGTAACACCCCTCTCCTGCCAGCTCTCCATCCTGTGAGCTTGCATTAAAATCACGAGGAACTCATGATAGGGCCCTACTTTTTCCAAATTTATCCTTTTGGGCCGCATGCTCCCTTTCCTTCCATGCTGACAACTTCTGAGAGCTTTCTGGCAGAAAGAAGCACACATCATTATCCTTTATTATCCATTATTTGAAACTTTGGAGTGTACCCCAAAATATTTCATCTGAGGGATGTTTGGGAATGCCAAGCCAGGTTTCTCTGAGAGCCCCAAGCTCCGGAACAGCCCAACAGGATGTTTATGCAGAACTGCAGTCCTGGTTTACCCATTAGGCTTTTGATGTCCATGCATTTCTAAGCCAGCACTTAAGCCACCAGAACACAAGGCAGGTAAATAAATAAAGATTAAATTAAAAAAAAAAAACCAACAACTTTGTAGTTGAAAGCTGGACATCATTAGGAGCTGGGATCAGCGTTTCTTTAAAAAAACAGCATGAAAGAAAATGTAACATGTAAAAACATCGTGGAATGAAGTGATTTAATCCCCAAAAGCACCGGTTCCCATGTGCTCACTCGGGGCTCCCAGTGATGGCATTTTTAGTATCTCACAGGAAACAAACCACGAATGACTCAATTTACTGAGAGCGATGTTTTAAGCGTTATCTGGAAACGGAGATTTTATAATATATTTCTTTTTTCATCTCTCTTATCGTGATCTCAGACAAGCCTAAGTGTAGTTAATTAGCAGGTCCAGGGCTGAAGTGACCCTGGGTCTGTGCTGAGTTCCCAGATGTGCAGCAGGGACGGGACAGGATGGGACGGCGGGAGCACAGCCCGAGAGAAAGCCGGGATCTGGACACCGCAGCCGGTCCCTTCCCTGAGTGGGAAATCCAGAGAGAGAAATTCTCATCTCCTACATCCCAAGTCCATCAAGTCTGTCTACACGCTCTTAGCAGAACACCCAGCCCCCACCAAAGCGTTCTACGAGCTCTTGGAAGTTGCATTATGAAAACGTGGAAGTTGGGCACCCGCAGATAACAGCCCTGACCTTTTCCACTGATCGGCTGCAGCGAGTCGGGCAGGTCGGGGATGGGGCAGAGAGGGTCCCTCGGGATGGAAAACCTGAAAGCTCGGGAAGCGGGATGCTCTCTCTGTCTCGCCGAGCATCCCCACCACCCCGCGGTGGGATGAGCGAGTGCCAGATGCCCTGCCCGGGGGGAATTGCGCCTCCTTGCTCCCGGCTGCTCCTTCCCACAACTCGGGGGGCTCTCCCCGAGCTCCCCCACACCGGTGCGGGGGAAGGAGGCTCGGGGCGGCGGGGGCTGCCCCCGATACCCTCCGGGGCTGCCGGGCACACAAAGCCTCCCGGCTCCGTCGGGGAGGACGGGGTGGCACCGCGGGGCTCCCGGGGACGATGGCGAGCGGGGGGGCACCGGGGAGAAAAAGCGCGCACTTACTCGGAAGGATCGAGGCTTTTCCTCTCGATGGCCGATGACATTGGCAGGGCCGGTTCCTTTGTGGCGTGCCGCTGGTGGGCTCTGCCCCCGCCGCCCCCGCAGACGCTGTCTGCTCGCGGAGCCTTGTCGCCAGCCGCGCTGCCCCGCCGCCCCGCGATGAC
>VWYP01002586.1:60479-83643 GCA_013400435.1 Pycnonotus jocosus | reverse complement strand
CGCCACCGCGGCTCCGCGCCCGGCGCTCAGCGGCTCCGCTCGGGCAGCTCCGCACACGCTCCGCGCCCCGGCGGCAGCGCTGAGAGCGGCGGCGGCCGCATCCCCGCGATTATTATTACTCCGTGGCTCAGCCCCGGCTCTCTGGTTTCATTTCCTTTTTCCTGATCACGATTCAAATACAATAGAAGGAAATCACACTTAAAGAGACAGCTGCCCGTTTCTTAACTGCACTCCTGGGGATTCGGCAATACAAACAGCAGCATCACGACTCGCTGGGTTCCTTAAAGAGACAGAGCGGGGCTCCCCAGAGCCGGGGCTGGGGGCTGCCGAGGCGTTCTCACGTTATTATTCCCTTACTAACGTTGTCTCTGTGGGCAGGCAGGTGGGCGACCTGAGAATGATCCCAAGAGCTGGAAATAAATCAGCGTCTGGTTCCGGCTTGTGCCGCCTTCTCGGCTGCCCGCAGGAGCGGCACTCACCATCCCTCTGCTCGCCCTCTCTCTCTGTGACACCAACATGCACATGCCCACACGCACACATGGCTTTGTACGGCACTCGCAGAGCCACAGGTAAAGATCCCGAGCATCATTTGTCCACCCAGAGTTCGAACCGCTCGGCTCGGCTGTGTCTCTTTTATAGCCCCGAATGGACACTGGCGTCCAGAAACCCCCGGATTGTTGGCAAGCCGTGTAAGAAATTTACACCCTGGCACCGTGTGATGCTAATGAGCTCTAAAAGCCGGCGAGCACCGAGTATCGATCTGTAATTAATCCAAGAGAGGCTAAAGATGGGGAAAAGTCTTGCCTGAATCTGTCTCTTTTCCCTCCCACCCTTCCTCCTCTCCAGCAGCACGGCACATCCCGGAAAGGACTGATTTACAGCGCCGGGGTGAAAACTATTGCAGCAACCCGAGCCTTTGCCAGGCTCTGTGGCATGAGACGCTGGCCCTTGCTGGAGGCAGAGTTCTGGATGAGACGAACTGCTTGCCCTGTTAATTCCTTTAAAAACAATAAAGAAATATCTCTAATAAAGCCCCAGAGAGTAATAGTAGCAGCAATATTTCGCTTCTGTATTAATTCCCAGAAGAGAAATGTATTTGATGTCTATTTTTACGACTGCATTCTCCCCTTTTTCTCAGCTTTTTGGCAGCTGGGGGTATAATATCTGCAATACATTAATGAGCCCGATCCCAAGATTAGTAATGTCAGCAGAAGGGCTGTTATTCCTTTCAAGGGGCTTTGAACCAAGCTCTTGAAATACTTTAGAGCTATCACTGGTCATTAGAACACATCTTTCTTATTCTTTAAGCACATTATCTCCAATGTATTTTAAGCTATTACAGCAGGACAGTCACTCTCATTTCTGTTGAAGGAAAAGGCTCTTTTGTGAGGTTTTCGCAGACAGGACTGAATTATACGATAACTATTTAATTTCTGGTGTGTTTACCCTGTGATCAGCAAAGTAAAATAAATGTAAATCTTGCCAGAAGACTGAATAACTAAACTACTGCAAGACTCAAAAAAAAAAAAAATTCCTCCATGAACTTCACTTGGTTAAAAAAAAATCAGAAATTGAATTAAAGGTGGCTCAAAAACATGCAGAAGGACATCAAATATTTTAACCACCCCCCCCCCCAAGACCTGTCCATGAGCTTGGTTTCTCCTGTGTCTCAAGGTTTAATAAAATACAAACTCCTAAAATACAAAAGGCAAAATTTCCCTGATGATTGGGGTACTCATATTCAGATAAATTCCTGATGGAATAATGTAAGCAACTGCATAATGCCAGTAAATGTTCTGGTCTCAGAAGCTGTGCACACACTGCAGACTCACGGGCCTGCTGCCCTCCTTCTATTTATTTTCCCAAAATTCACAGGAAATTAATATATTTAAGACCTCTGTGCCTTTGTGTATCTAAAAGAGTTCAAAAGTTTTGCTGAGAGACAAAAGCATCAACATTGGCACACAAGGAATTACTTAATTCCTTAGAAACACAACATCAAAATGAAGACTTACACGGTGGCCAGCGATTATTGGAAAAAAAGCCAATTTTTAAGGTTTTGTAATTGCTTGCTTTGCTCAGGTCTGGCAGATAATGAGATATTTCTCATATTCATAGTTGAGCACGTGCACTGATGGACAGGGCAGGAGCATTCCCTGCATTGCCAGATCAATCCTTTCACCTTTCTCTGCATGAAGTCAGTGGAGCAATGTGCAATGTAGAAGCTGAAGAAGACAATTTGTGCGTGTTTCATTTTTTCAGTCAGATCCAAAACAAACTTTCCTGTCAGATCTTTAAGCACAGAACTCGTGATAGTGCTGGGATCACTCCATGGGCCTGCAAGCACCATCTGTCTCCTCATCTAAAGTAATTGTAATTAAAACTGTGAGATTATTTCTTGTTTTCTCTCGGTCCTGTGAAGGAGAGACTCCAGGCAAAGTCGTGAGCAAAGAAAAGTGGGGAAAAAAGCTGGATTTGCAGGGAAAAACTCAGCAAGAAGGTTCTCAGAATGCTGACCAAGAGCTGCATCTCCAAATACCTCTGAGGAACAAAGCCATACACCTTTTTAGGACAATTCCATTTCCATGTATTTGGTTCACCTATAATAAACTCTGCTCTGGACAGTGAAATTAGGCCTTTACAGCTGAGGACTTTCTGTCCCACCAGAACAGATGATCAAGTCATCAAGAAGGACTTCTTTCTTCTTCACCTTGGGCAAGTCCCTCAATACTTCTTTGCCTCAATTTTCCCATCTGCAAATGTTTACTTTCCTCAGCAGAATTGGCTGTTGATTTACTTCTGCCTCCTGCTGAATAACGTTCCCAAAGACAAAGCGTTATTCAGCGCTGGAATTGGTGGTGCCGACATTTCCTGCCCAGGCACAAAAAGACCCAGCACTATTTTTAGTGAGGGCTTTTCTTTCCATTGTTTCTTTCTCTGTAAAGCTGGATTTTCCAGTGCTCTTTAGTGTGGCTTTTTTTTCCTTTGTGTGTGTGCGTGTGTGCGTCCATTGATTGAAAATCCTGAGGGATGAGTTTTGGTTTCAATTAACTTTTATTAATAAAGATCACGCTATAGACTAATTATTGGAGCATGGCTGAGGTCAAACCTGCTGTTAGAGACGACATTTAGCATTCGGGGCTCGGAATAATGTGCCATGAATAACTCAGCTGGACTTTTCTGGATGTTTCTCAATAGGAATTTAATGTAAAGCTGCATCATTTCTATGAGTGGTGTAATCTAAAGAAATAGCTCAATGTGTCTGTTTCCAAAGAAACATCCTCTCTTGCACTCAGGGAGTATTTTCAGCTCGCTTTTGGAAGGCCAAAATATCATCATCACCACTCAGCCAGCCTCAGGTTGTTCCTACCTTTATTCCCTTGGTATATCCCAGCTTTATCCCCCCTATAGCTTATGGATACTATTGAGCTATTTCAGGTCACCCTCATTTAGAGAAGTCCATGTTCAGTAAGATTAACTTTGCTGCCCTCAATAGCCAGTAATGCTGGTTGCCTAAAAAATGCAGTTTGTGAAGATTGAAGTCTCTGCATAGATGGAAGAATTAAATCTCGGTGACGGCGGCCTAGATTTTCTGTTAATGCTTTCTGTGGGAGAGGAAAGCCAGGACCGTGACTAAAGGTGAACAATTAACACAAAAGGTGGCAAAAAGGAATCAGGATTTCTGTAATTTGGGCTGTCTTCTGCTGCTGAGCCACCATTTGGTGATAGAATCACTACTCCAATCCATCTGTTTGCAAGAATCCACACTGAACTGAAGCCTTGAGCTGCCAGCCCCTGGGATGAGGCTCTGAAGTAACAGAAATTTGGGGTTGGTTTGAGTTTTTTGAACCCAAATTTGATGCCACAGAACAAGAACCTTGGTCTCTCTTCAAGAACACAGGATATTTGAGGAGGAATTTGGATGCTGGAACTGGGGGGTCTCCAAGGTCCCTTCCAAGCCAAACCATTCTGTGGTTCCATGATTCTACAAAAAACAGCTGCTGCCAAGGAGATGGGACGGTGCCACTGGAGAACCAATGCTGTGTCAACAGTTACTCATATCAGCACAGTGTCATATTAATGGCATGAAGGGCACCACATAATTCAAAGACAAAAAAAAAAAAAAAAAAGAAGTATTTATTCCCTTTTCATGAACCTTGAAATTTTGTTTCAGCCAGTAAGTTCTGGTCTGGTCTGTATGCTCGCCACAAGTGCTTGTTTTGATTTTGTTGAGTTTTTTGGTTTATTTTTTCATATCAAACCCTCCTCATCATTCTCCTACTTAGCACATTTTCTAACCTCGAGGACAGAGGTGGATAGAGAGGATAAGGAGTTGTCACTGAGTGATGGCCACACACACTGACTTGAACACACTTTGGAGGCTTTTGGTGAAGTGTGACTCAGAGATCTTACAGTCTTCTGACCAAGGACACACTTCTCTTTTTGGGGCTTAACCCTTCCTTTGAACTGGAAGAAAACAAACCAGAACAATAAAAACCACACTCAGGGTGAGGTTTGCCCTGGGACTGTGAGGTCCAGACGTTAGATAAGGATCCTGGTGCATAAAGAGGTCTGGGCAGTTAAAAAGTTTTGTTTTGTTTTGCCTTATTTTCTCTCACAAGCAGCAAAGATGAGAGGAAAAAAAAAAGAGCACAACACCCAGCCCAGCAGCTGTGGTTATAGCCCAGAGAAATCTTCAACTACAGATCACATCAGGGATGATGAAAAGTTAGTTACAGGCAGTCAGATGAAGGGATATTTCACGGCAAAAACGTGAAAGGTCCCCCTCCCCATTTCCTCCCTCTTCTTTTATTGATTTCTCTTGCTGCCTCGCACACAAGCCAGATCCAATTACTCTGTCATGGTTTTCATAAGGCTACTGCTCTACAGTACAGCCCTTTCAAGTAATTCCCTCTTTTTTTCCATGGTAAATACTCTCTCCTATGCTGATGCACGGGAATGACCCCAGTAGGGCACTGGGGAGAGTTTTGACTTTGGCATTAAACATCTCATCCCAACCCATTCATGTCAAGGGAGAGACACATCTGAACCAAAAGGGGCTTTGAGCTGGACCCACAAATGCTTCCCCAGTTCAGAAAATAAATGGTGACTTGGAGTGCAATTCCCTCAGGGAAAATTTTCAGAGGGAGTCATGGACAACCAGAGACTGTAGCTCAGGCTCTCCTGTGTGCATCTACAGACACAGATATGTATGTATATTTATATATTTGTGGTGTTGGAATTTTTTACACATTTCTATGTAGGATGTATATAATTATGCATTTGTGAAAACAGAGATGCTTGCAGACTTGCAGGTCTTCATCTCGTGCTCCTTCCCAACAAAAGCAGCTTTTCCAGATTACTGGCTCCAGTCGACACACTCCTTCATGTTACCAGCTGGAAGAGCCACCAGGTAGATTGAATAACCTTGGCACTAACCAGCAATATTACCAGGAAATCTGACATCATTCCAGGAAGCCATCAGTCCTCTCCTTCCCCTGTGGAACGTTGTTATTTCTGCTCTTAATTCCTTCTAGGATTCAACATGCAATGAAGCAATATTCCCTAATTAAGTGTATTAGGAGGTGGATTTAATGAGGCAGCCTGATGTCACCTAGTTCACTTGGACCAGGGAAACAGTGAGAACTCCTGCTGAGTGGCTGCCCCATCCCACTGCACAGGCAAATCCCTAGGAACACATGGCCTGGGGACTGTCTAATCAAAGAATCACGGAGTGGCTTGGCTTGGAAGGGACCTTGAAGGACCACCTCATTCCAACCTCCCTGCCGTGCACAATAAGGTGCTGACACTTCATGTGCAAGCAGCGTGGGCCTTTGGAGAACAAAGCAGCCAGAAAGAAAACAAACAGCTCGATTCACTGTTGTTCCACCAGCTCCAATTAAAGCTGCAGCCACGCTCACCTCAGCTTGCAATATCAGCGCCTGCCTTCCCACATTCCCTGTGGAAATTCATCCAGCATGTTTCACTCCCTGAGTGTGCCCAAGTTTCATCTGCAGACCTGTGTGCTGCACCACTTCAAGTCCCCTGATTCGCCTTCCTTCACTGGCCTACCCTCTCTGCTGACGAAATTTCATCACTTGGGAATGCCTGATGTATCCTTTAAATTCCTTCTAATTTTTTTCCTACCTAACAAGGCTCTGTCCCAAGCATACCAGCCACCTAATTACTAACCTTGACCTTGGGGGGGAAAAAAAGCAAAAAAAAAAAAAAAAAAAAAGCAGCAGCAGAGTGCATTTAATAACAATCCCAGTGAGCTGAGGCAGCTTTACAATTATGTTGCATAATGTAGTCATGAGGAGAGGGTTACCAGGGAGATAATGGTAAACACCAGCCTTAATTCTGTCTGAAAAATAATTGGAGTGGTCTCCCTTTGTGGCTGGGGGAGAGGAGAAAATTGGATGGGTAAATTTCCAGTTACTGCAGATGTTAGTGGAACATGCCGCACTCCACCACGGAGGGAATTATTAGCTGCCTCTGGATGCCACGGGTATGAGTTGTCTGGCTCCCTCCCCACACACACAAGTCTGTGGAGAAGTGTCATTTCAGGGAGAGAAGAGCATTGGTACAGCACAACTGGGGTCTCTCCACGCTGTTGCTGCATCTCTTCACTGTGACCCTGTCAAAATCACGTTTGTTGGAGTATTCATCCATCCTGACACATTTTTAAAATGAACAGTCTCTCTGAAGTCCTCCTGCTGCAATCCTCATGCCTCTTCTCTCTGCACCAGTCACCTCCAGAGCCCCTGGCTCGCCTCTGGAGCAGCTCCACAGCCATGTCCCTGCTCTGGCAGGATGTGGGGAGGGCAGGTGTGTGCCCAAGCAGGAGAGCTGGCACGCTGGGCTGTCTGCTGGCAGAGCATCCTGTCCTGTCCCACCCCATCTGGTCACCACCATGCACCCACTGCTGAGCTTTCTTCTCTCATGTATGGACCAGGTGCCACTGAGCCACTCCCAGGTGGAAATAAGCCCAGAAGAAGAAGAAGATCCACTTTGGAGTGAACCCTTCCCTGGAGCTCTCCTTTCTGGTTTCTAAGGCCCTTTGGGGACCTTTTCACTGATGTCACCACTCAGGAGTTTCAGCTTCTCTTCCTGGTCATCAGGAACAACAACGAAGCCTTGGGAAGCCTGGACAAAGCTTCCCTGCATTTTCTGTCCCAGCCAGACCCTGCACCTGAAGCCAGGCACCTCTCACCCTGCCTGTGCTACATCTCCCTCCCAGATATTTTAGGCAGCAAGTCCATCAGCCTTTATTTATATTTAGAGGAGGCATTCAATTCCAAAACCACGGGGGCTGAGTGCTCTCACATTAATTTGTGGCTCAATTCCGCTTTAGAGTGAGCTGCAGATTCACCTAAGCACAGTGACAGGTGGGTGCAGCAGCTCCTATCACACACTCCCTATCAGCCAGGCCTTCCAGCCACATCTGAAGCTGGAATTATTCAGCATCCCCTATTAATATTTAAGTGAAGACAGTGTTACACAGCCGCCTGTGTTTTTCGAAGTGAACTTTCTGTCAGCTCTGGCTGCTTTGCAGAGGGTTTGGAGGAGCAGGGGCTGACACAGGAGGTCCTGGCTGCTGGGAGCTCTGGTGGCTGTGGGGTATGGAGCAAGAGAATCGGGATCACCATGGTGGCCAAATGGTTTCCAGTGCTTGTGGCTCTCAGTCTTCCCATTTTTCTGTGCTGTGTTGGGGGGTGGAACGAGACCCAAACCATTCTGTGATTCTCTGGAGCTCAAGGACACAGACAGCTCGTTTTGGCAGAGCAGCCAGGCCAAGCACTCCTGATTGCACTCCAGCAATGTGTTCCCTGCTGGAGCTCTCCAGCACCACAGCCAAGCTCAGCTCTGCTGGCTGCGAGACCCCAGCCCCGCCGGGCTGGGAGCGCTCCCCCCTCGGCTCCTCGGCACATCTCTCTTGATGTCAAGCCACACTTGTTGGCACAAACACATCCTTTAGAGCTGCTTTCTACTACCCAATTAGAAGGCTGTCAGCAGCACGGCCATCACTCCTCCTGCAGCTTCTGACAAGCCTGGACACCGCTCTGCTGCTGCCGAAGATTAAAGGAGTCTGTCCTTTGTGTTACCCGGCGGCTCTGTGCCGGCCAGAAACTAATTCCCCTTGCCAATGGATGTGCATGTGGAACAGCTAATGGGCTCTGCAAGCCTGTCTCCCTTCCTCGTGAGCAGTAAAGAGCTGAGTTGTTTAAAGCACATTTCTCCCACCAAGCCGAGAGAGAGAGAGAGAGTCTGGCATTCCTGAGAGCTGGAGACTCGTGGGGGTGGAGGTGTTTTCAGTAGTTACAACAGTTCGGGAATTCTCAATTCTTTTTAATGATTCATTTAGCGGCTCCACGCATCCTCTGAGGCTGGGGAATTGGGTGGGTGATGCTCTCACCTCCAGACTGCTGGCTCAGAGCTGCTCTGGGCTCTTTGGTGTGAAATGGCTTGAGTGACAATCCCGTACATTAACTTTACCACCCAACATAAAGATTACTGGGTACTACAAAAGAAATGTTGCTTTAATCTCCTGCAGCAGCACAGGGGAGCTCGGATTTGTCAGGTGCTGGCAGCAGGAGTGATGGTTTGGTGTTGTGCTGGCCTCAACAGCATCCCAGGCTGCATCTGAGGCTGCACTTGGCCCATTAACTTCCAAATTCTGGCTGCATCACCTGACTGATGGAATATGGAGGGCTGGAACACAACTAAAATAATTGATCACCCTTAAATCCGAGCAAACTCCCCAAGAAGTGGAACAAGCACACACGGAGTACTCAAAGCCCATAAATTCATTTAGCATCAGATAAAGTCCACCTAGTTCCACTGGTGTAAATCTGGAGTATAATAAGGTCAGTTGGAGCTGACTAGCATTAAACTGGCATCGTTGAAAATAATTTTTTAGCTATAAAGAATGAAAGATAAATGCTCTTTGAATTCCTGACCCCACTGTGAAAATGAAATACAAGATGTGGGAACCCTTTGAAACCGATAGAAATGTCTCCGTCTCAGATCTCCCTCCGTTAATCAAAACAGGGCACTGTAATCAGCCCCGATTCTGGGTCTATCTGTAAGGAACAAAGTGAGCTCAGAGAATTAAATCATTTAACACATTATTTCCTTCCTCATTTCAGCGCCGATTGAGCTGCTTGCACAATTTCTGCCCCTGCAGCTGCAGGGCAGGACAGTCCCCAACAGCCCCGTTGGCTGGAGGGATTTCTGCTTTGGGAACTTCTCCTTCAGGCTCAGGGATGTCTCCTCAGCCTTCCTGAGGCCTGATTTCCCATTTCCTTTACTACCTGCTGAGCAGGAAACTTGGGACAGACCCAAATGGGGAATATTCGCCTGCGCTGTCACACCGCCCCAACAAAATCCTGACAGCTTAGATCTTGGGATAATTTAGGCTGGAAAAACCCTTGGAATAATTTAGGCTGGAAAAAGCTAAGATTGCTCCCCCAAGGCCACCACTAACCCATGTCCCCACGTGCCATGTCCACACAGCTTTTAAATCCCTCCAGGGATGGGAACTCCAGCCCTGCCCTGGGCAGCCTGCTCTGGAGCATCTTCTCCAAGAATTTCTTGCTTGCCTTCCTCGGGTGAAACAAAATCCAGTGGAGTTCCCCACAGCAGAAATGACAGTCTTTAAACTTACTCTAAGCTTATGTTTGGGGAAAGGCTGAATTATGATCTCTTTTTTTTAAAAGATAGCAGAAGTAGAATCACCAGACTCCTCGAATAACATTATCTACATTGAACTGATAAAGCTTGCTTCGGGTATTTTTTAGATTTTTAGATTCGTTTTCTAGATTAGCAGTTTCAATCAAAAAGATTTTATCAATTGTTCAGAGAATATTCTGGAGATATTTTTGTTATTCTATGTAATATGATATGTAATTAATAATTGCATAACCATTGGCCTGGGCAGAGGAAAAATATTTTCCAGGTGGGATTAGTTGCACTGACAATACAAACAATAGGATGGTTTGCAATCTCAGCAATATTTTCTGTGTTTTCTTCCCATCACCTGTGGATCTTTCAGAATGAACAGCCATTCTTGTAGAATTAATGTCTTTTTAAGTCATTATATATCCATGGAAAAGATATAACTTCAGTTTGAAAGGTGGGATTGGCTTTGCTTCCAGAGAGGAGCATCCACTGAGATCTTACAGGTACATTCTGCACTGCTGCTTTTCTCTGAGCTGTTGAAAGTTTTTATCAGGCTGTGTCCACTAATTGATTCTTTTTCCCCCATTTCACAACTTTCTGTGTTTTTACAAACTCACTAATACAACGAGCATGAATTTCTGGCCAGACAAAAATCACTCATCTCAGGAAAACTTGTATGGTTGGACTTGACGATCCTAAAGGTCTTTTCCAGCCGAGCTGATTCTGTGATTTTTATGATTCTAAAAGCACCCACTGTAGTTTTCTATGCTATTTCTATTTCCAATAGATTTCCTGTTGGCTGTGCCTGCAGGAAACAAGTGCCCAATAAAGAGGCACTGCCTCTTAACCAAAGCCCTTCGCATCCCACGGCCAGGGGAACGAGCGATGCTGCTCACTCACTTCCTCCCCCGGTGTCATTTTGGGGAAAGTGTCAAGGAGAAAAACTGCCAGGGAGAGGAATAATGCTGAGGGATGGGTGCTGGGCTGGCGGGGTTTCCTGCAGAGCTGCCTGTGCACAGATGGCTTCCTGCGATAGCTCCTCCCGGCCACCACGGCCCGACGGGTGCCCCCGGCACATGGAGCTCCCGAGGCTCAGCCTGGACAAGACAAGGCTCTGGGGAGACCTTGGAGCCCTTTCCAGGGCCTAAAGGGGCTCCAAGAGTGCTGGACATTGGATAAAGGCCTGGGGGGACAGGACAACGGGGAATGGCTTAGCGTTGGCAGAGGACAGGGTTAGGTGGGGTATCGGGCAAAAATCCTTCCCTGAGAGGGTGCTGGAGCCCTGCCCAGGGAAGCTGTGGATACCAAAGGGGTGGGCTCAGAAACAGAAATTCTGGATGCTTAGATGGCTTAGAAGTAAGTCTGTATCTTGCAAGCTTTTCCTTTTGGAAGGATTCACAGAATCACACAGAGAATCATTGGGATGGAAGAGACCTCCAGGATCATCGAGTCCAACCCAACCCTAACACCTCAACTAAACCATGGCACCGAGTGCCACATCCAGGCTTTTCTTAAACA
The DNA here is from genome assembly GCA_013400435.1 of Pycnonotus jocosus. Classification (NCBI taxonomy): domain Eukaryota; kingdom Metazoa; phylum Chordata; class Aves; order Passeriformes; family Pycnonotidae; genus Pycnonotus; species Pycnonotus jocosus. The sequence goes on along the minus strand of VWYP01002586.1, from coordinate 72,444 downwards.
CATCCAGGGATGGTGACTCCATCTCCTCCCTAGGCAGGCCATTCCAATGCTTTATCACCCTTTCTGTAAAAAACTTTTTCCTAATATCCAGCCTATATTTCCCTCGGTGCAGCTTAAGATTCTGTCCTCTGGCTCTCTCAGTTGTTGGAGAAAGAGACCAACTCCCACCTGAGCACAGCCACCTTTCAGGGAGTTGTAGAGAGTGATAAGGTCACCTCTGAGTCTCCTTTTCTCCAGGCTAAACAACCCCAGCTCCCTCAGTCATTCCTCACAGGGCTCGTGCTCCAAGCCCCTCATCAACCTTGTTCATTCATGGGCTTACAGATTTATCTCCAGCAATTTTGGAGATAAAAGGAGAACATCTGAAGGTTTCCTGCCAAAATCAGCAGCAGCAGTCAGCTCATCTTGAGATGTCCATAGAATCCTGGAATGTTTTGGGTTGGAAAGGACCTTCAAGTCCATCTCATCCCAACCCTCTGCTGTAGGCAGGGACACCTTCCATAGCTTGGGTTGCTCCAGTTGCTGGTGAACATCTGACAGCACCAGTATTTACCAACACTACTGCAGCTTTAATAAGTTTGAGGGGTGATGAAACTCCTTCCTAGGTCAGTGTGGGCAAAATTCCGTGCCCAGCCTGGAAAAGTTTCTTTGTTCTCTCAGTTGTACCTCTGGTGAAGGCCATAGAATTTATCTTGCTATTCCTGCAGCAAGTGCATGATGTTCCATTAACTTTAGGGCAAACATGGTGGTGTGCAATGAAAATACTGAAAAGCTTGAAAACTAATCTAAAACCAGGAAATCAACCTTGATTTTCATGAGTGGGAAAAAAAAAAAAAGCCTCAGCATTGCTGGTTAGGGCTCTAGCAAAGAATCTTCAATTCTTCATGAAAGCTTGACTTTTCTTCATTCCGAAACTTTATTTTGTGTGAGGATGAAATGATTGTATGATTGATTGAGAGATGGAGAAACAGACACACATCTACCAGAGACAACTTCTCCTGACTTCCCTGGCCAATGTTTAATCACCTCTTAATCACCTCTTGCCTGTACTGGCTCAAATCTCGCCCAACTTAGCAAAAAACTTGGGGCAGCTGGAATTTCCGGCAGATATCACTGAGCACACACTTATAATAAATCATAACACTCATTTTTGCACTTCCTTTCCCTGAAATTTTTAGTTTTCCAACAAGCTGCCCGTTTCCCTTTAATTGCACAGACAAATCTCCCACCTCCAACATCCATGCTGGACTCTTTTACAACCACAGTATTTATTGCTAACTGACCCATGGAACATATTCAGCATATAACCCTCTTTTTTTTTTTCCCTTTTTGACCACAATCCATTTCCCCCATGTGCATGTTTCCCTGCCTCCCTGTATCTCATCCCATCCCATTAGCTCTCGGTGCTGAATAGCCTGTTCCAGGACATCAAACTTTAATTTAAACAGAAGATGATCAATAAGCTTAGCAAATTGCCTATGGCAACATCAGCACTTTGAATCCAAGGGTTTTATAGGTAATTTAAAGGGCATCCTCACTCACCCCCACCATGTGGTAGGTACCTATTGCTTGCTTTGCCAAGAGCAGCTCAGCTGGCTGAGCATGAGGAAGAAGAGCTTCTCCTCCACAGCTGAGCTGGGAAAGTGGCACAGGGAATCCATTCTGGATGCTTTTGGAAGTGTGTTTGGAAAGCACAAAAGGCAGGGTGTCTCAGGAGGTGGGGGAAAAAGCTTGTTTAAAAAAAACCCTGACAAATCAGAGCTTGGGATCAATATCAGCACTGAAGAAACAGAGGTGTAAAAGGAAAACACACACACTCACCAGTCCAACCTTCCTCTGTGGTGCTGGGGCTTGGGATCACCATGTTTTCACCTGAAGGAGGAGAAACCATCATTTCATCTCCTCCTGAAAACTCTGCAGCTTGATTTCCAGGCATGCCTTTGGCCTGACACCTGGAAGCACGGGATAACAGAATGGTTTAGCTTTGAGGGGACCTTGAAGACCCTGACCTTAAAGATCATGATCTTAGAGACCTTGACCTTAAAGACCATCTCATTCCAACCCCCTGCCATGAGACACCTTCCACTATCCCAGATTGCTCCAAGCCCTTTCCAAACTGGCCTTGGACACCTCCTAGGATGGGGAAACCACAACTTCTCTTGGCACCCTGTGCCAGGGCCTCACCACCCTCACAGGGGAAGATTCCTTCCTCGTATCTAAACTCACCCTCTCTCGTTTTAAAACTGTTCCCCCTCCTTCCATCACTCCATGACTTTGGGGAAAAAAAAAAAAAAAAAAAAAAAAAAAAAAAAAAAAAAAAAAAAAAAAAAAAAAAAAAAAAAAAAAGATGCTCTTCTTCAGGATCCTGGAAATCTTGTGGTAGGAAAGGGAGTTCTTTGGGCAGTGGGTGGCAGCAGCAAATGTGTCTGGCCTGTTTCAGACACACAAACATTATTTAGGAGCACGAGGGGCCCAAAAGGCCCTTGTGAGAGGGGATATAGGGCTCAAAAGGCACTTAGCTCCTAGCTGGCTCCGGGTCGGAAATTACACAATGGATGTTGAAATCTTGGCTTGTTGAAAAGTTGTCATTCGAGTAATGGATGCTTTATTTCCTGTTTTTGCTGAAAGCTAAAGCGAAACATAATTAGCAAGCGAGAAAGCAACCTTGGCAGCCAAACAAAAAAAGCACATTTTGGGCGCCCAAGCCAATTAAAATTGTTTATGTAGCTCACGAACAATATTTTCCTCCAAATCATTAAAACGGAGAATTCATCATAACACAGGCAGGCCTGGTGCTCCTGTGCCAGGCTGTCAGCTCCCTAGGATGGACTGAGGGCACACTGTGATGTCCAGGATGCTTTTAGGGATCAAAGGAAAAGGCTTTGACTGGAAGGGGGATGCTCAGCTTCCGTCTCTTTTGGGTTTGGGATAATCCTGTGCACAGGAGAACTTTAATTTGCCTTGGAGATCGGAATGCCTATTAATTATAAATTAAAAATCTCTTTTTTTCCCAGCCCTTTTTTCTCTCTAAAATCAGAGCTGATGAACCCCCCGCTATTCTTTTTAATGCTTGAATCCGTGCCCTGCTTGATTCTCACATGGATGCCCAGAGATTTTTTCTGATGATGTAAGGTCTGGCTTCTCTTCCTGCTACATGAGAAAATGATCCTTTAGGAAAGAAACAGTGGATGGACAAATATTCCTGCTCTTTAGGGTGATGCCCATCTGCTCTCCTTGTAACAAATCATTCTGCTTTCCATGTGAATCCTCAGCTCTCATCCCTGGAGGTGAGGTCATTTTATGTGAAATATTTTAGTGTGTTTTTATGAATTGGCCCAGTCTAATGTTTGGCTTGCTTCTGAACCAAAATTAAATCTGGCTGTGAAAATTATCCCCCCCCCCAGTAAAAACTATCCATGTCCTGAAATAAATTTAAAAAAAAAAAAAAGGGAATGGGTTGATACAGTGGAGGAACAATTTCTCTCACCAAAGTAATAAAGGGCAAACACTCGCCAAATTAGTGCTGTGTCCAGACATGCCCAGAGTTGTGTTTTTCTGCAAATTTGTTTTGCTTGTGACTTTTGTTTTTGCTTGCAACTTTTGTTTTTGCTTGCTGCCTGTTTCTGGCTGTGCTTGGTGCGTGTGTGTGTGTTTATGTCACCGAGCATCGCCCGCTTTGTTCCGAGGTTTTCAGAAGGAAAAATGGATTGGGCGTGACGTGCCCTGGGAATGTTCTCCAAACAAAGCTCTGGGTGGGTGCTCAGGCTGTTCTGTCTCGCCCTTGGTGCAAAGTTGAGGGCATTTTGTGAGTGAAATCATGGATGGAAGCTGCTGGGAGCTGAAATCCTGGGCTCAGGCTCTGATCCCCCAAGGGATAAAAAGGCTCCTTTGTCATTCACAGTGCAGAAGTTCTTGTGGTTAAACTCAGGTCATGGATCTGTAATCCTGGAATGGTTTGGGATGGAAAGAGCCTTAAAACTTATCTCTCCAACCTCCTGCAATGAGCAGGGGCGTCTTCAACCACACCAGGCTGCTCAGAATCTCATCCAACCTCGCCCTGAGTGTTTCCAGGGATGGGGCATCCACCACCTCCCTGGGCATCCTGTGCCAGTGCCTCAGCACCCGATTTTCACAGGGAAAAGTCCATAAATACACAAACCTGGGTGAGGGGAGGGATCAACCACATAAGCAAAAACAACAAAGGCAAGTTCTTCCTGGCCAGAGCCGCTGTGGAGGACAGCAGGAGCCGTCCTGGCACTTCTGCAGGCACGCCAGCACGGGGGAAATTTAACAATTTCACTTTGGGAGAGTGCTGAGCACAAAATGAGTAACGAAACATTGATGTGCATGGTCTTACCTGATCAAACAAGGTTGGTTTTGGGGTGTTTTTTTGTGAAATATTTTAGCCCTGGGTGGATCTTCTTTGGCAAATGCCTCTCACTGAAACCAGGAGCAGCCTGGCCAGGCCATGATATCCAACAACTCCCTTGGAAGGAAACAATTGTTTGCCTCAAAGGCAACGATTTGGTCAAATCCTTGCTATTGTGAAGTGGTGGGTTTGGTGTTGCTGTCATTGTGGCATTAATACACTGAGAAATTCAGATAGTTTATCAGCATCCATTAAGGAATGGGAGGAAATTAGGACAAAAGCCTGTTGTTTATTCAAGGTTGTGTTTTATTTATCCTCTGGCTTTTAAAAGCCTCTTATTTTATGTGCCTCCTGGGCACGCAGGCTTCAGTTTAAAAACATCACCACTAAAACAAACAACCAAACTGACAAAAGTCGTTTGGGGGAGAGCAGCTGAGATGTAAAATCAGCTCAGCACTGGAAGAACCCCTTGAGGTAAAAAAACTCTCTGCTGAGGTCTGAAGGACCATGACCCCTGGATCAGACCAAGCAGGGGAATCGTGACTCCTGGCAAAGCAGATGTTCCTGCTTGGGCTCTTCAGACTTTAATCTCTGAGTTCTGAGCAGCCCAGGCTCCTGCCAGGGAGGATGGGAGGATGTGGGGGGGTGTGATCACATCCCTGTGTGTCCAGGCTCCAGCTCATCCAGGGGCTCAATTAAGCAGTGAGGGCTTCCATGTTTAACAGAGGAGGGAAAAACAGACAGGAAAAGCAGCAACCAAAAGGACAAATATTTCTATTTCTGGGGACACATGATAAGCACAAAACGTTGGGACCTTTCTTGCTGATACCAACTGATTTTCCAGCCTCTTCTCTGACAGCTCAAGGTTCATGTATTGTCCTTTTGTTACCCATGGTTAAACTCACCAAACAACAAAATATTGAAACGTTCCAAAACGGTCTGTTGGCAGAATTTTTTTGTTTGTTTTCTGCTTTATTCCTTCCTTTCCTCATCCATCAGGGATTGTCAGGAGCTCTGTGCTGAGGGCAGACTCAGAGCTGTTAAAATGCTCCTCCAGGAGGATTTATTCTTACAGATTTCACAGCTTCTCCTTCACCATCACCCCACATCCCCTGACCAGGGTGAGACTCTGAAATCCTCACCTGTGGTCCAGCAATAAGGGAAATCCTTTCTGACCTGCCTTCCCTTTGGATGCATGGATGGAGGTCCTGCTCAATGAAATTATACAGATGCAGCTCCTGATGGATGAAATTAATTAATTTTTCCACTCTGGGCAGGGTTAAGAGGCCATTATGGCGAGCAGTTGTGTAAGAGAACCAACCTTACACCCACCCCTGCTCCTGTGTGTGTTCACATGTGGTGGGAAATACCTATTTTTAGAAGGAATTTCCAAGGGAGGTAACCTGAACGGGAATAAAGAGCAGGAAGGGCGTCACTGAAGGATCTTCATCATTTTTCTGCTCTAGGGCAGTTCTTTCCCCCTTGACCAGCGTTGCTCCCAAACTGGGGGAGGGCACTCAGGGAAGGGATGGCACCAGTCGGCAAAATTTGGGAGGAAAACCCACCAAGGATTTTTTGTGTCCCACTGAGGAAACACAGCAATGTTTGGAGAAGCCAAACAGGGAGGCAAAGAGGAACCAGAGGCTCTTTTAAGACACTTTGGCTACCAAAAAAAACCCAAAACAAAACAAAAAAGTCCTAGGCTGCTTTTTTTCTGCTCTCAGCGTGGAGGGAGCAGCAGCCAATTGCATTATAGCCCTGCTGATTACTTATGATTCCCTTCCTGTGAGGACAGGCCCTGATGTGTTGTTTTTTGATAACGCTGGCTCCCTCAGAGCAATAACCCTGGTACAGTTTCCTGCCTAATCGGAGAGCAATTACTGCACCTCAAAAGGGAAAACGTTGAGCAGGGCCCAGGCTGAGCCCAGGAATGATAGCAGGAACATTTTCTTGCTAAGCCATGGTTGGGCTTGAGCTGATCCAAGCATCTCTCATGGCAACAATGACAGAAATCAAAGAGAAAGGAGAAGCTGAGGGCTGTTCTTGGCCACCACGTTCCACTAGGATCACATCCCCTGGTGCTTGTGTCCATCAGTTGTGAGAGGACATGGAATCCTTTCCCTCCAGGCCCTTACTCTGGATTTTCTGCAGTTTAGGAGTGAACAGTTTTGCTGTTGCTGATTTCTGACCTGTGTTGGTTGACCTGGTGGTCACTGGTGGCAGGTCCAGAAGGACAAGGCTGCACTGCCATGGTTTGCACGGTTTGTGTTATTGCCTTTTAGTAAATTAATTTGCCAAGCCCCTATGGGAACAAAAATCAAAGTTTTAAGGGTTATTCCAGCAGAGTGGTGCAGCCAAAGACGGTGGTTTTGAAAAGGGACTGGCGAGGGAAATATTTTGGAGGGAAAGAGTAGTTTCTGCTTGGACTGCTGGCGTATTTCTGGTGCTCCAGTGCTTTCTTTAGGACTCATGGCCTCAGGCATTTCCACCCTGGGCTGAGGCTGTGCTTTGGACCTCCCCTGTGGAGCAGTCCCTGGCTACAAAGGGTGTGTGCCTGTGGCAGAGGAGCGCTATCGCCCTGGAGCCGAGCGGGGAGAGGAAATGACTCAGTCATCAAAAGGGCCTCCTTCCTCAGGGAACTGTCCTTAATCAGAATTATCCCCTTACAATAATACCATTGCAGGAGGACTGGGAACCAGAGCACTTGCGTAGCCATGTAAACTGCTTCCTGTATTTGCCAAACAAAACAACACCCCGCAATTAATAGAATTTAGCTATTAGTTGCTGCCGCGATAAAACAGCAACCCCGGCTGCTCGTCCTGCAAAAGGTTTGGTGCAACCCCTCCCCCAGGAAAAGCCCTTTTCTTCTGGCTCTGTGTTACCTGGTGCTCCAGGAGAGAATAAATAAGACTAAACAAGATTTGTGGCATTTTGCTTGGCCGCAGAGTGTCATAGCTATGGAAATCGTCCTCATTACCCTTGCAAGAGCTACTGCACAAGCTTCCTCCTGGGATGCCCTGATTAGTCATTGCTTTAGCATTAAGCTGGGATACTTTGTGCTGCTTGCCAGGGATCCTGGGCAATCTCTACCTTTTTTGGTGCTTTGATAATAGGCAGCTCCCAAAATTGGCGCCGGAATGGAGCGGTGGGTCCTGGGGAGCTCCTCGGGGACCGAGAGCACTGCAGAGCCTCTGCTCCCCTAATTAACTCTGATTAGACACAGCCCCAGCTGGGCAGCAGCTCGGCAACAAACGGCCCCTTTTGTTCCCCTTGGATGTGACAGGAGAGCAGCTCGTGGTGACAAGGAAAGGCCACTGGTGACCTGCTCTGCCCATGCCAGCCCTGGCCTCGAGGGAGACTTCCACTCAATCCCAGAAGGGCTCGGCTGGGAAGGGACCCTAAAGATCACCCTGTTACCAAATTCAATTGCCAAACCTCTATGGGAACAAAAATCAAAGTTTTTTAAGGGGTTGACAGGTTATTCCAGCAGAGTGGTGCAGCCAAAGGCAGGGGTTTTGAAAAGGGACTGGCAAGTGAAATATTTTGGGGGGGAAAAGTAGTTCCTGCTTGGACTGCTGGCATCCAGATCACCCAGTTCCACGGCAGGGACACTTCCCACTATCCCAGATTGCTCCAAACCCCATCCAACCTGGCCTTGGGCACTTTCAGGGATCCAGGAGCAGCCACAGCTTCTCTGGACACCCTGTGCCAGGGCCTCCCTGCCTTCACAGGGAAGGATTTTTTCCCAATATCCAATTTAAACTCACCCTGTCTCATTTTAAAACCATTCTCCCTTCTCCCAGCACTCCATACCCTTGCTCAAAGTCCCTCTCTGAAAAAACAGGAATGAAAAGCATCCTTGCCCAAGTTAATTTGGATGTGGGAATTTTCAAATATGTAAAGGAATCACCGCTGGCATGTGAAAAACTGATGGAGTGAAACTTGAAAGCTGCCTTTATTTTTTTTTTTTTTTCTGACAATGCAAAAAAAAAAAATTGAATATATCCCCCAGTGAGTTATCTAAAAAAAAAAAAAAAAAAAAAAATCATTCAGGATGCCCAGTTACCCAGGATGACTTCACCAGTGTGGGCTTTACTCCTGAGAATGAATTAGCTGATAACCAAACAGACTCGGCATGGGCATTTCCACATGCTTTGCTTTAAAGCCTTTGCAAATGCAGGAGGATTAGAGGAAGGATAGAGCAGAGGAAGAGAATGTGGCTCTTTGCTTTTCTTGGAAATGTGGGCTGCAAACTTTTAGCATCTGCCCCCACTCTGGTTTCTGGTTATTGGGAATGATAAAGATTGAACACTGGGTGTTCTCATCGCAAGGACTGGTCAGAAAAAGACTTTCCTTGAAGTATTCTGTACACAGGATGTGAGCTGAGCAAAAATAATACCCACCCCATGTCCAAATTCAAACTGCAGAGCAGAAAGAGAGAGAGAGATTGAGATGGTACCAAGATACCCCACGTGAGACATGACTAATCACGAGAAGTGACAAAAATAAGTCATTTTCATAGAACTGCCAGCAAGGGGCCAGAGCTCCTGCTGAGCCACCACCCTTTACCTGACTTTGAGTCAGAACCTGACAGAAACAGAGGTTAAAATTCTTCTCTGCAGTGGATGAGGTGGCTTGGGAATGCAGCAATGGAGTTTTGGGAGCATTTGGGACTCTGCCCAAATCACTGAAATCAAAGGGTCCTTTCCATTGTTTTTCTGTTAGAAAATAAAATTGATTTGGGGATAAGGGATTGTCTCTGAAGGACTCAGGAGATGTTAATTCAGCTCTTGGCTGTGCCAGAGGTTCCCAGGGTATTCTTGGGAAGGCTACCTCTGGAAGTTTTCCACTGGCACAGTCCAATTCTGCTGCTTCCTCCCCAGCACCTTCTGCCTGCCTTGTCCTTGGGAAATGTTTGTGTAGGATCCATCCCAGAGCTGTGTTTGCACAGCATCCATCACACTGAGCTCCCAGCTCAGGTGGGGTCACACAGAAGGACACCGGAATGAATGATGTGGTGGGAAGCACATCAATTAGGAAAAATTATCTATAAAATGAGTCTGTTCGACCAGACAAAAACATTCGAATATTTTGTACTGCACTAGGACTTGCTTTTAAATCCTTGAGTCATTTTGGGCTCACTTGCTGTGCTGGAGATAAAAAATAAGAGACAAATCAAACTGAAATAGGGGAGATTTTTTGTCAGAAAGGAGGTGGGAATGGGATGAGCTTTAAGGTCCCCTCCAACCCAAAGCATTCTATGCCTCTGTTAGCCATAAACCTGTGCCACACATCCCTCATTTCTAGGCAGAATTTCAATATTGACCAAAGAATCTCAGTCCTCCACCTCCTTCATCCAGCTTCTGAGTCAGTAATTAACAGCAGCAGTGCCAGCAGGCCGGGGAGGTTGTTCCTAACAAGCAGCAAACACATTTTAAGTGAACAGTGAAATTTTGGGAGAGCTGCTTGAGCAGATTCTCCTTCTTCATTAGAGTATCAGAAATAGCATCCTTATTTCTGCATCTCTCACCACTCTCCCTTTCTTAGTTTCACCAGCCTAATTGGGATAGGAGCCCTTTTTCCCCCTCTGCATTTCCTACCCATGCATCCCATAGATACCTTATGGTCCATAATAAATCCTGAGCCACAGGGATCCAAGTGTGCTTAATGTCTGCAATCACCCAAGGCAGATTTGCTTTGTTTCTTATGGCAACTGATCAGGAAAATCTCCTTTCAAGATTATAAGGTTACCTCAGAAAGAGACGAGGCACAATAAATCAAAAAAAAACAAAAAACAAAAACAAAACCCTTGGCAATACAAAGGGGAAAAAAAAAATAGTTGGCCTGCTTGGGTAAAAGATACAAGCCCAGGTGGGTGAGTATTGCACTGAGCATGATACAAAGCCAGTCTTTCCTGGGAGCAAAAATGATATTTGGCAGGATAGCAACAGAGGAAAAAAAAAATAACATTTTTTCCAGCTTTATTGGCAAAGATTACAAAGGGTCAGATCCATCATGCCTTTGTTAGACCAAGTCCATGGAGACTTTCCTTGACACAACCAGATCTATCAAAAGAGGAAGAAAACACAGTTAGCAGCCAGCACTGAGGGATTCTTGTCAGGTTCCCCCAAATTGCTGGGAAAATATCTCTCCTTCAATTCTAGACTTGTCCCTAGGTATTAAACATCTGCTCAATTGCAGAAATACTCGAAAGATTACTGGGAGATAAAGCTGAGAATAAAATAAAAGGTTTTCCAATGCAGGCTGATAAGGTGTACAGGCATCCAGTGGAACAGATCTCCTCCCCGTGGTCTGTGACACAGCAGGGAAGGGACTCAGGTAAAATTTGTCACCTGGACCATGATCCACCTCCTCCCTTGTTCCCTGCATTTCTTAATACATCTATAATCATCCATGATTTTGTGATACACCAGCACAGCAGTCTGCAGAGGTGTTCACCTATCATACCTGAAAAAAACCAGCTGCTGGCCTAAAACATCTGCAGATAAAAACCTAGTCCTAAAAGAAAAGAAAAAAAAAAAAAAAAAAAAGAGCTTTNCGGAGAAAAAAACCCTGGCCAAAAAAAAAAAAAAAAAAAAAAAAAAAAAAGGAGCTTTTGCTCTACAAAAGCATGCAAACATTTGGGTGGAACTCCACAGGACTGTGTAAAATCTCCTGGATGTTTATGTGCCTGAGTGGTTCCAGGTCAGCAGCACACCAAGAAGCAGAACATCACTTTCTGTATTCCGAACTGATATTTCAGAGGATTTCCGTGGTGGGATGTTTGAGCAAGGTAAAATACAGGTTGTGGATCAGCACAGAGGGCCTGGCCCATGTCCCTGGGGATATGGGATGGCTGCTTGCCCACCAGCCATCCAAACTGGCCCCCCTGGAAGGCTGTGGGTACCTGGGGGCTCCCAGAGGATGGGTGGTCGCTGTTCCCGCTGGATCCCAGCTGTGGAAAGCTGGCAGGAAATCAGCTCTGTGCACGGAATTCCCGTGAGCTCCTTCCTCAGAGGGTAAAAAGCTTTTGAAGAGGGATGGTGGGAGGATGAAAAGATATTCCTGGCACAACCCCTGACTGCCGAAGGAAACTGCTAGAAGGGAACTTGGCCTCCTGAAGGCGTGGCGACAGAAACCCCTAGAAATGAACAATTCTGCTGGCCCGGACCATCCCTTTGTGGAGGGCTGAGCTGCCCAAACTCGCTGCAGACCCGAGTCCCGGGCAGCCGCTCCCTGTGTCCCTTGAAGGAGCTGATAAAGCCGCTTCAACCACGGGGCTGGGGACAAACGGAGGCAGCGCAGATGCTGCCGGTGCTCCTCTGCAGGGAGGCGATAATGAGGGCCCGGCTATCCCTGCTCGCACACGGCCCGGCCCCTCGGAGCAGGAGGAAAGGGAAAGGGAAAGGGTCTGGTGTGGTGTGCGAGCCCCCCGCCCCCGGGCCGCGCTTATCGGCGCACCCAGAGGCGCTGCCACCCCTTCGGCAGCGGCGTGTGAAGCACCCTGCCCAGCGATAGCAACGGCACCAACCGAGAGAGAAAAGAGCAAAAAACAAACAAATTTGGGCTGCTTGTTTAATTTCCTGCTCCTTTTTT
>VWYP01002586.1:23967-48282 GCA_013400435.1 Pycnonotus jocosus | reverse complement strand
GCGGGGTCGCTGCTGCCGCCCTCCCTTCGCCCCCGCTGCCCGGAGCCCCCTCGGCGCCGCCGCTCCCTTCCCCTTCCCCCTCCTTCCGCCTTTTGTTCCCCGCGGCGGGGCCTTTCCCAGCCGCGCCATCCCGGCCGTGGGCTCCCCGCATCCCCGCTCCCCGCGGTGCCCGTGCCCGGCGGGGCGGGCGGGCAGAGGCTGCGGTGCCCCCGGTGCCGGGCACATGGACGCGGAGCTGTAACATGGCGGCGGCCCGGCCTCCCTCATTGTGCCGCCCGCACAAAGCCGGGGCCACCCCACCCCGCCCCGGTGTCACCGCTCGCTTTCCATCGCCCTAAGCTCAACTCTTTGGGAGCCTGAGCTCAGCTGGAAGCGGCCTTTCACGGGTTATTTTTAGAAAGAGCGGCTGCTCAATCCGTGCTGTTGGGACGGGGCGAGTTGTGGCACAAGAGGAAAAGGGTGTCGTGGTTACTCGCGGCGTGTTTTGCACCCTCTCGGTGGTGGCAGATCAAATGAGCTTCGCGGGGCTTTACAACCTCCAGAGCGTGAGGCATCCATCAGAAAAAGAACTGGTACATAGCCTCAAGACTTGCCTCAAAACACCACAGTGCCAAGCTAAAATTACCGAAAAATAATTCTATGTTTGTGCCACAGCCCTAAATATCATTTTATTTTTAGAAATGAATAAGCAGAATAACTGTTTTATTAATTGTTGTAACTGGCACTTTTAATCATATTCGTAGTGTCCCATATTGTATAAGGGGGAAGTGTTCCCAGTAAATCAGTCTGTACAGGTGGGTTGTAAAGGAAAGAAGCTGTGCTTTACCTATAAATAATACACTGTGTATCAACAATACACTGTATAAATACACTGTGTACAGTGTAGCTTCCCACTTCAAAACCGGGTGTGGGATTTTCCTGGTTTTTAAAGGTGACATGGCAAGAAGCAGCAAGCCAGGACCTTTTAGGTAAGTTTTAGAATCAGAGGAGCTTTTCCTCCATGTCTGTTGTGTGTAGACAGGACAAGATGTCTGTCCTTAACTTGGCATCAATACCCAGAAGTGTCTGCACAACCAATACTGGGCATCAGCTCCAGAAAGATAGCAGATCTTTCTGTCTCTGGTTGTTCCAATACTAAAGAAAAATGTTGGAAATATACCCAACATACACAAAAATCCTCTGAAAATGTTTCTTATGGTGTTAAAAATGTGTGTTTAAAAAACTAAAATTAGCAGGTGAACATTCTGACCTGTTTTGTGCTGCAGATAGTCAGGAGGATAAAGCACAGTGTTACTGGTGTGAGGGTCAGCTTTCCTTGGGTGCAGTGGTTTTATTTATCTTTTAAGTTATTTACAGCTAATTTACACTTGCCTTAGCCATTCCATTCTGTTTGAGTGGAGTTTTAGTGTTCTACCAGGTGAATAGAGTGGCCAAAGTGCCCTTTTAAATTTTTTTTTCTGGACGTGGCTTTTGTTGGAAGATACTCTGTCAAAATTACTGAAAGCATTTATATTTTGAGTACTCTGTGCTGGGCCATGTGGGCTTAAAAGGCAAGGGAGGAAAAGCTCCATGTTGTCTCTCAGTGGTGAATTAAAGTTCAAAGATTCCTAAGTTTTAATGGGCTGAAGTTCTGAAACTTCCTGAAGGAGGGCTCATAAGCACTACAAAAGTCATGAGAGAAATGGGTTTGGTGTATTAAAGCAGAGGAGCTCATTTGTGGGCTTGAGCCTCTCCCTTGGTGGGGGAATCGAGCTCTGTAGTGAATCATGCCCTCTAATAAAGAGAGCATTGCATGCTTTGTGTCCTAAAACAAAGCTCATTGTACACACCAGCATTTCCTTACAGTTTGCATCTTTGGACAAGAATACATTTTTAATTTTTCCAGCCATCCAGAAAGTAAAATTTTGCTGGATGCTGCACAGGCAGGAGTGGGTGAGAAATGCAGTGAATCTGGCTGGGAACTTGTGCTTGGTTGGACAGTTAATCCTTTCTTTGTCAGCAGCTGCTAATGAAGGCCAGTAGAGATGATTTTCAGAGCTTTGTGTCGCAGAATGAACACAAAAATACACATAGTCACACGTTTCAGAAGGATGGAAAATGATTGCTCTGGAAGAGGTACCATCTTAGGTTCTAAATGAAAAGAGTGTGCAGCTTTTAGTAGAGCAAAGATCACTCTTGAGGAAGAAATTTGCATTTTTGGAGTGAAGTTAGTCATGTTTACCTCTAAACACAGAGGATAAAATAATGTCCCTACCAAAATACAAATGGAAATAATATTTATAGCTTTGGTCTATAGTATTGTGAATGTTTCTGTATAAACTAAAAGCACTGGATTATTAGTTACACTTTCATTTTCTAAATGTGACCTCATTTGAAGGAATGAGTATTGCTTGTGATAAAAGGGACTGAGATAAACTGAATTGCTGTTCAGAAATGGATGTGAAAACATGGCCTGGAAACGTCTGTGTTCCCCTCATCTCCTTGTGTTTGGAAAAGATAGGAATGCTGTCCTGTGTTCTTAGAACACAAGATGTTTGTGTGTGCATGGAAGGGGGTAATTAAAGGGGTATTTTCTCTCCAGGACCTTTGGATGTGCAGCTCCAGTTTATGTTGACAAGCTCAGTTCATTTAAAAGTTGCCTGGACTCCCCCAGGTGTTTCTCAGGTGTCTGGGGTTAGGATCCTGCCAACTCTTCACGTTCCCTAGGAGAAAATACTTCACCTTCAATTTCTCCTTCTCCCTGGCTCTTCAGTTTTTTGTTTTTAGAGGGGAAAATCCTTTCCAAATTTTAAGCCAATTGAATGTAGATCAAACTCTGGTTTTGTTTCAGGGCTGAATGAAAAAAAAAAAACCAACCCTCACCAGTTATTTTTGCTTTCAACTTGTGTAATAGAGCGTGAGCCATGTAAGAACAGTTCATCAAACAAATGTTCTGCCAAAGGGGCAAAATAATTCTTGGCTAGCACGTGTGTTAGGGGATGGGCAGATGTTCACAGGGTGACATGTGAGCTTGAAGCCTTGATGTGAGCTTGGTGTGTGGAGTTGGAAAGATGGCACATCTTGCCTGTGCCTGGTAACTTGAGCTGCTGTCACTTTATCAGCTTGTCTGAGTTTCCTCCTGAGTGTAACCCTGGCTGGGGTGCAGAATGAGCAGTTCACAGGTGCTGCTGTCCTTGCCACTCACAGAACAGCAGATGGGCGTTTGAAGTTGACCTGACTTGCTTCAGTAAAATGTTGGATTTGCCATGGGAAACAGGAACCTGTAGTAAAAGCTGGGATCAGTTTTCCATTCTGTAGCAGGAAGGTTGAAGCTGCTCATTGGTAGCAGCTCTCTCAATGCTTTTGTCCATGATTTGGGCCACTTGGATATTCCAGGCTTGTGAGTGGCTCCAAAACCTCTCCTTGTGAGGCTTGGTTTGAAATTCATCTTTGGAGATTGACCATGATTTTGGAACAGACTGTAAAATTCATTTCAGATGATGTATTAATAGCCTGAATCTTTCTTTGAGACATCTCTCAGTTGGGATTTTGGATATCAAGCTTCAGGTCTGAAAACCCAAGCAGTTTATCAGTGAAATCCTGTGGTGGTTGGTGCTTTGGGGTTTCAGGCTGGTCTGGTTTGGTTTTAGGTGGTTATTGTAGGATGGGGATTGTCTCACAGTGAGTTCAGTTAACTGGGTGCATGATGAGTCCAAGGAGCTGTGAAGCATCTTCTAGTTTCAGTTTTTCAAATGATGCTTTGGGGTTTGGATCATGGGTTTTGTTTCAAAAAAAAAAAAAAAAAGACACAGAATGTGCTAGGAGAGGCACACTTGTGTTCTAGAATTCACTTGTAAAAGTAACTTTTTTGAACAAAAATTATGTGTAGAGCAAAATCCAGGTCTCCTATAGTGTAGTCAACTTCCTGTAAATTCAGAGGGCTTCTGTAGGAAATTGTCTATGGTGGTGATTTGGAAAGAACATCTCTCTGCATTCACCAAAACTTGGGGTTAATTTGGGTTAATTCTGGTTACTGAGGAAGCTTTTTTCCCCTCTGGGGTTAACTGGTCATGAAACTGCAGTCTCAGAATTGATGTGTTCTTGTCATTTGTTTAATAACTAATACATTATGCAGATATTTTTTAATCAACTATCAAACTTCCCAGACTCTGGGGAAAAACCCACTCACCAGAATATCTACAACTGCTATTCCAAAAATTGATTCAGTTTAAACAAAAGACCTGTAAGTGTTTTTTGTTCTGGAGTGTTGGTGTTTTTTTATCATTCCATCTTCCTGGTTCCAGCTCAGGACTGAAACAGCTTCTCAGAACTGCTGAGTTTTGAGAGGTTTTGAACTTCCTTGCTAAGTGTTTTACTGTTTTAGTTTAATTTTTTGCCTGTTTTTTTTAGAAAATAAAAGACCAGTTTTGGTTTGTGGGGTTTTTTGATAATTTCTGGACAGTTTTTGCTGCCATCAGTGACTGTAAAGATGATGGTGGAAGGCAGACAAATTACCTTGCAGAGATGTAAAACAGGTTTATAAACTTCTTATCTGTAACTTGGCATTTATTTGGCTTCAATGCAAACTGTATTACGCAGCTGTTTTAAATTTTGGATTCTCTTAATTTCTTTCCTGCTGTCAAAAACATTAATTCCATTTTTGAGATACCTCAGGAAACAGACTTGGAATGTCCTTTCCATCTTTTCTTGGAGTTGGAATTACTGAGGGTTTACTCCAGCTGTTCTCAGAGGTTACCTTGTCCCCTTGCACCTTGCAGCTTGTTGTGCACACTTGTGCTGCTGTAATTGGTAGAACCACAGCATTGAAATTATCTGGTTAAGTATAGAGCCTCCCTCCTGCTCCTGACCCCCTTTTTTAAGGGTTATTTTTAATCTGATGATTCCAGTGATCCAGTTTGCAGCAGAGCACTGGAAGTGGCAGCTCAGTGGTCAGGCATTTCTGACACCAGTGTTGGTTTGGAGGGTAATGCCCTGTAACTGCATTTTTTCTATCCACTTCAGGATGACATTTTTGAGCCAATTCAGAGGAGGCGAAGAGAACTGCCTATTACTGCAATAAAGTAACTCAGTCTTGGGCTCCTATTAAAGTAAAATCCAGGGCATATTTAAGCAATGAGCACCACAGCCCCAGGAGCCTGTTGGTGGTGCTTTTCCCACAGGAAACTCCAAAATACTTCAGGTATCTCAGTGGAGAAAGCTGAAGCAGGGTGGCTTGCTGCCTGCAGACCTGGGAGCTGCTGACTCACGAGCTGTTCAATACAGAATTCATGTGCTCACTTTGCCACTGGAATATTTTTTTTTCCTGCTGGTTTGGTTTTCATGCTCAGAGATATCTCTGTGTGTGAGGAGTGAGGGTGAAGTTGTGTGAGGGGGGTGGGATGAAGAGTCTTCTCCTCTTGCAGGCACTGCAGTAGGTTCCTGAGCAGGAGTTTCACTGCAGTTGTTTCACAGCTCTCATGCTGCACTTGGATTGCTGTTAGTTGACAGTGCAGATCACAAAGGAAAGCATTTTATTTAATATATCTGTGTAATGCAGCTTTGGATCTGAAAAGTGTCTTTGGGATGATAGAAAACTGCTTGCTTGGCAGTCAAAATCTTTGTGGTAACATTTAACTGAATGCACATTGGCTTGTCCTCTGCATTGCAGCTGACAGGGCTTTCCTTCCTCTGCTTTTACCTTCCCAACAGGAATGTTTTAAAAGAAGTAAATGCGAAGACAAGTAACTTTTCTTCTGTTCCTAACAGAAAGAGACATACTACCCTTGGCTTTTTAGTTGAATAAAAATAAGCAAGTTACATTAGACCTTAAAATATTTGACCATTCAAGAAAAAGCTTGTGCATTGTTCAGTATGTGACTGCAATATCTTAATCTGAAAGGACCAACCATGCATGGAAAAAGTACACAGAAAAAAATTGTAGTAATTTAAGATATTTTTGTCTCTTCCCTCCCTTATGCCCTCAGCCACTAAAATGGATTCTGTGTTTCACAGTGTAATTTTGCAATGTATGTTTTCTTCAACAAAGTCAAAGGAAAGTAGTGTTCTGGAATCCAGTGTTCCACCCAGTTTGTTTTGCTGTTGTTGTTTATGGGTTTGTGTTGGAAACTGGATCACAGAGTTTGTTTTAATGCGTTTTTGTAGACCCTGTTCAAACTGGCTCGTGTTTGCAGTCTGTTTACTGAGCAGCCTCACAAACAATTGCATCAGGGTGAGAATTGTAATCTGCAGCAGGGGAGCTGATGACTTGAGCAAGTAGGAACTTCCTTTGAAATTTCCTTGTCTGCACAGCCACTTTGCTTTAGGATTTCATCCATCAGAGGTGTGGGGTGACCTGGCCTTGTGCTGGGGCACTGCAGGTTCAGCTCTTTTGCCTCCCTTTAGCTTCACAGCTCAGCCACTCTCCCAAATCAAGAGGCTGTCCTGTGATTGTCCAAGCATGTCATCATCTGCTCTGAGCTCAGGATGGAGAAGAGTAACCTGACCTTGCTTCCTGTTGAGATGGATTTGCAGTGTGCCAAAAGCTCTCCAGGGCTACTTTTTTGATCTGTTAGGAACTGTGGCTGCTGCATTTAACAACTGTTACCATGTAGTTTCTGTCCCCAGCATGAAATTCCCAGTAATATATTTCTGGAGCTCTGCAAGTTCTTGCTTTGACTTTGCCCAGGCCATTGCTGGCTCTGATACACTGGAAGGTGAAGTGGTAAAATGTTCTGTCTGATGTGCAGAGATCCAAACTGTGGGCACCAAAAGTGACATCAAAAGGACCAAGCCTCACAGGGGTGATTTGGTTTCAGGAAGTAATGGTGGGCATCAAATACATCCTTTGGAAGAGGAACTTGCCTGGTAAACTGTTCCACAGACTTTGATCTTTCCAAAAAGTCTGAGCACGGAAGTTCAATTAACTAGAAAAATATCAGTAAAATATTTTAGCTGAAAAGTCTGGAACTAAGAGCAACAGCAACCAAACAAGGTGTCAGTGGCAAATGTAAACTCTGGAGACAGTGGTGGCGTCAGGGTTTTGATTCTTTGACAGTCAAGTATTCTCCTGTTTTCCATGTTTCATCCTAGATTTGGAAGATAATTGTTCAGGATTCATTTTAATAACTTTTTTAATTAGATAGTGGCAAATTGTATTTGAAATACATTAATTTGTGGTGATACAGAAATGGTGGAAACAGCTTAATGATTAGGTGTGTTATCCTTAAAAGCTTTGCTTCCTTTTGAAGACACTTTGCAGTCAGCCTGTGGAATGTGTCACTGGGGCACACAGGAGTTTTACCTGCTTTTGGCTGGTGCCACTCTGCTGCATGGTTTTCTGTTTAAGCAGATGAGAAAACTGATCCTGCTGAAAAGTAGCCTGATGATTCTTCTTTCAATTTCCTCCAGTGGGGAAAAAAAAAAATCCTAATGCTCTTGAACAAAACTATTTTAGAGCTATTAATACCAATTGTGTTGGTGGGCATTCTTGCACAGAGGATTAGAAACTGTTTAAAATTCTTTACAACTATCTTAAGTGATAGTTCTGAATCTTAATAGCATTGACAGTGGGGGTTTGCAGTCAGGTTTTTGGTATTGCAGTGATAAGTGGTGATAAGCTCTACCTCAGCCCTCAGTTCAGCTCCAGCAGTTTGGGCTGCAGGAAATGTGCATTGAGAGTGCTTTTCCCCTTAGGAGGAATGTGAATTTCTTTGGAAATTCTGATTAGCCATGAAGACCTTGTAATAGCCAAATAAACAAGATAAAAATATTTACCTCTTGGGAAAATATTTACCTTTTAACCCAGAAGACAGTTTTTCTGGTGTACTCCTCTACAGTTGTGTGCTTGTGTAACATGTTACCATTTCTGTACTGTAATATTACAGTGAATAATTTTGTTAGCACAATTAGAAAAAAGCTTCAAACTGATTTTTGCCTCTTCATAACAGCATTTTTCTTTTGTTTCAGAGCAAACTTGATGATTACCAGGAGCGAATGAACAAGGGAGAACGTCTGAATCAAGATCAACTGGTAAAAACAACCAAAAAAATACCTAACCAGATCTCTGTTAAATTGTTTTGTTATCTTTGTGGTGAGGAGTTTTGTGCTGCCTCTCCTCTTGTTGGGGCTGGTTCTTAAAGGAGGTTATTGTAGAGCTTGATTCAGCAGCAGATTTGCAGTCGTAGTAAATAAAAAGCAAGCATCAATTTAAATTCAGTTGTATGGTGCAAACATGCACATTGATACTTGAAGAGATCACCAGATGCTCAGTAATCAACAGTGTTTTGTTGATGATTTTTAACACTGAGAAAGTGAAGGGAAAAAAATGTACTCTCCAACTATTGCAGCTGCTGACACTTAAAAGAATGAGCTGCTTCCCTTGGTCCCTTGGATGATTTCATCTTGCCTTTGGTGATTCTGTGCCAGCTGAAAACTGAAATATCACAGATCTGTGTATTTTTATTTTTTTAACGGCCTGTTGTGAAGATAAACCACGATAGAAAACTGACATCATCTTGAGGATGAAAGCTCATGGTTTTTATGAAGCCTGACTACCAGGCTTGATAAAAATCTTCTTAGTTTGGGGAAATCCATTATTTTGTCACAGCAGGAATATGAATGTCTCAGCCATATCCCCCAGTTTGATTCTGATTTGATGTTATTTCTCAGTACTACCAAATGGAGTGAGAAATTTGGTTTGCTTTGGTGCAGATCAGATTATGAGGTTTAAGAAGATAGCAAAAGGAATGATTTCTGGAGAAGGGGACATTATGCTCTGTATATTCTGATTTTGGCTCTGACTGGAGATAACAATGCATTAATTCTCAAACTCTTGAGCAGTTCTGAGTTGCCAGACTGTTCTTGTCCCCCATTCTCCCAGTTGTTAATTAGTTTTTGTCAGGAACTGCCAGCAGCCAAGCATGAAACCAGTCCATCATTCATGTGAGCACATAAAGGCATATTTTATATATGTTTAGCATATATAAAGAAACTGGAGGCCCCAGGGACATACCCAACTCTTTGATATCTGGGCCAGTGAAAATCTGAATTTGCCTTAGCACAGTTGCAGTCCCATTCAGGGGTGCTGTGTCTCACTTCAGAACTAAAAAAAATGGGAATTTATTTGTTGGAAGTATATGTTCTGTTCTTGTGCTGATGGTTTACATTTGTGGTCTTTCTGGATTTTTTTAAGGATGCAGTGTCAAAATACCAGGAAGTGACAAATAATCTGGAATTTGCTAAGGAACTGCAGAGGAGTTTTATGGCTCTGAGCCAAGATGTAAGTAAAGATCAAGCATTGCCATGTGGGTTATCCAAACACTTGAAACTCTTCCACTGAGGCAGTAATCACCTGTCTTTACAGGGGTGAATTGCCCTTGATTTCTTGTATGTTTGACTGTTTTCTTCTGTTCTTTGTGTTAGTTGATGTCAGGTTTTTGAAGAATTTCTGATATGCTACATAAATGTATGGAAACAAGAATAATGTAATTTTCTTACAAAACACGAGTGTTGAAAACAGTGATCACAGGCCAGGTCTGTCATGCAGAATTAAAGATGGTCACTTGCTGCCACTGGTAACATTTTCTTAAATGGATTTCATGGGGTTTTCATTTCTTAATAATACAATCTGAAACTCCATTATGAGACAACTAATTCTATTTTTGTAATGGATAAATTACCTGGATACTGTGAAATAGGTAATCCTTTGGGTTGGTGTTTTATCAAGGATGCAGAATAATACTACAATCAAGGATTAAATTCTAAACATTTGGGAGTTGTGGAAAGAGCAGCAGCATTGGAGGAATTGGTTGAGTAGTGGATGTTAGTACAGCTCACTGCTCTAAGGAATGTATTTAGCTGGAATAGTTGGAAGGGCAGCAGCATCCTTGTGTTATAAACTGCTTTCTACATTGCCTGTGTCTGTAAATTGATTTGTAGGACTAAGCCAACCTGTTTCTCTATTTTCTGGCATCACAGTTCCATCTATGTTTATGGAATGTTAGTAATGGAGAATGTCCTTTTCTGGACAAGTCTGTTCTGAAGTGTTTCCCTGGTCAGCTGACTGCTGAAAGAAGCCAGTGAATGCAGGAGTACCAGATTGGTGCTCTGCTTTCAAACTCAGTTGCAGTTTTTCCTGACTTGAGTTAGTTAAGATACATCTTTGATTTTTAAAAATGAGATTCAGATGTTTCAAGTGAGAAAGTTACTGTCGTGATAGATCTTTTGGAAGAGAGTATTAGATTACCAAAGTGAACCAGCTGAACTTGAGATCCTGGGTGCTTGGACTGAGATGAAGAGTGGGAAGAAACATCCTGTAGGTTCAGAGTGGTGCTGCATTTAGACCTGTCTTGTGGAGGGTTCAGTGCAGAGCACAGGGCTGCTGATGGATGTGTCATCCACTCCATCCCTGCATCCCTGCTGCTCTCACTGGGAGTGCTGCACCCCTGGGGTGTCTGACTGGGGGTCTCACGTCCAAGGATTTGTTGAAATCCTTTTTTGAGCTTGCTGATCCTGTGGATCTCCCCAGCCTTTCACGACAAAACATTCCATGAGTTCCCTCCTGTGGTGCATGGAAGAAACAAAGAGTACTTTTGTTGATCTGTTTTAAACTGATATCCTGGTAGTTCCAATGAATGCTTCCTGCTATCCTGAGATATGGTGAATAACCTCTCTGTTCCTGCTCTCTGTGTGTCCACTGTGAAAAATCTGGATCACCCAAGCCTTTCCAAATGGAAGAACCCAACACCTGGGTTCTGCTCTTGCCCAGTGGAAGAACCCAACACTTTGGCTTTTCCTTTGCTTTCCTCTGTACGTTTTCTTAGCAATTCAAGACACTTCCAAACAGTTTTTCCCTTGGGTCCATTCCAGATCCAGAAGACAATAAAGAAGACAGCTCGTAGGGAGCAGCTGATGCGAGAGGAGGCTGAGCAGAAGCGTTTAAAGACCGTGCTGGAGCTGCAGTTTATTCTGGAGAAGCTGGGGGATGATGAAGTGCGCAGCGACCTCAAACAAGGATCCAACGGGGTGCCAGTGCTGACAGAGGAGGAACTGACAATGCTGGATGAGTTCTATAAGCTGGTTTACCCTGAACGAGACATGAACATGAGGTAGGGTTGCAGCAAAGTGCTCCTCTTGCTAATTGCCAGTCAGTTAACAATGTGTTTAGTATGGTAATTTAAAGACTTGGTTAGAAATTAACTCTTATTAATTAATTTTTAAGGTTGAATGAGCAGTATGAGCAAGCATCTGTTCACCTGTGGGACTTACTGGAAGGGAAGGAAAAACCAGTTTGTGGAACAACCTGTAAGTACAGTGTCTGCATGAAGAGACAGCATGCTGAATTTGTGCCTGAACTAAACACACATCTGATGGAAGAGAACTTGGGCAGTTAATTAAATTATCTCTGAGTTCTGAGAGGAACTACTTTTTCTCAGCTCTCAGCTGCACTGTAACAGTGACTTGTGAAGTTTGTGCTCAGTGTGTGGTGTATGTTTTTTATACTGGCTCAGCATTACTCAGTGTAGAAGCTCAGTCTGTTCCTGCTATCTCAGCAGTACTCTGCTGCTGCTGGTGCTCAGGAGCAGTTGTTTGTTTTCTGCAAACCTGGATGTGAGCAAGGTGGCATACATACAGTGGCATGGCCTTCCTTAGAGGGATGTTCTCTCCCCCTTAGCTCCTGCAAAAAGTGTTGTGGTTTTGCCCTGTTTTCATTGATTAACTGTAGAGAGAGTGTGACCATGCCAGCCAGACTGCATTTTTATGGAAATAATTCCCAAATACCTGGCCTAGGCAGCCAGGAATGCTGCTTTGCCAATGAGGCTGATGTCTTGGCTTAAGGTGCCCCAGCATTCATCTGAGGCACTGAGGGCAAGGGTTCTTTGCTTACAAAGGCTCTTTTGAGCCACTTCACCTCAGGGGAAGAACCTTCATGAATCAGGTGGTACCTGTGTAGATTTATTTTTATTGACAGTTGTTTTGGAAGAAATTGTCGTACAGTAATGGTTTTAAGTAACAGGAATAAAAGTCTAGTAATTAAATTCATAAACTTGACCTCACTGTGAAGTTCTCCACAAAGCTTCTGAAGAGTTGTATGTACTCTTAAGATCATTCTTGCCCTTCAGATTTTTCTGAATGACAGTGGGTTATTTATAGATTGACTGAATGTGACCCAGTAAGAGAAGAAATCCTGGACCCAGTCGTGGTCATGGACTGGCTTGGGGCAGCAACAGGGTCATAAAATGTACAAGCAGTCTTCAGGAAGGAAGGAGGGAGAAGATGATGAGGGCTGAGGTGGTGCTGATGTTTGTCTGTTCCATTTTCCCAGATAAAGCACTGAAGGAGGTTGTTGAACGGATTCTTCAGACCAGTTACTTTGACAGCACCCACAACCACCAGAATGGGCTGTGTGAGGAAGAGGAGGCTGCACCTGCACCTGCAGTAGAAGACACTGCAGCAGAGGCTGGTGAGAAGGGGGAGATGCCTGTGACTGACACCTTTATGTTGTTCTGTCTTGTCTCTGCAGTCCTTAGAGTGATTAAATTGCAAATGCAGTGTTCATCTCTAGTACTGAAACCATCCAAGATGAAAGTTCTGGCTGCCTGAGGCTTTTCCCATTTTTCAGTGCTTCCCACCAGATCAAGCTGTGTTAGAAGGGAGCAGTTTCTGAACCAGACAGTGTGATTGCATACTTAAAAACCTGGGAATGTTGTATCCAATTTTAAGGCAACTCAGGACATTTTTCTCTTTTTGTGGAGAAGGCATAGCTGGACATAACTCTCCCTAGCAAGAATTTAATGGTTTTTTTTTTCCTTTTCAATTCAAGCTATGACTTTTTTGTTGTTGTTGTTACTAATTCTCTGTTAATGCTCATGACATTTTTTCATAATATTCTGAGACACAAGATTTCCTCATCTAACTTTGTATCTTCTGGGTCTATAACATGAGGGTGGTTGGAGTCTTTACTGTTGTTTGAGGTTTTGTTTATTTGTTTTTCCCCTCAAAAATGGTTTACTTCTTTTTCTTCCAGAACCTGATCCAGCAGAAGAATTTACTGAACCAGCTGAAGTTGAATCAACTGAGGTATTATTCACTGAAAGACTGTCATTTTGTATACCTTCAATGCCACTTACTTTTACTTTCATACCCTTTCTTATTTTTATTTTAGTATGTAAACAGACAATTCATGGCAGAGACTCAGTTCAGCAGTAGTGAGAAGGAACAGGTAGATGAGTGGACAGTTGAAACGGTTGAGGTAAGATCTTGTGTACTGCAGGTAAAATTGCAATCCCTGTTTCTGCTGGCTCACAATTCATGATAGGTTTTAGTATTGCATCCCTTCTCCCCCAATACATTAAAAAATTACATATATTTAAGTAGGCTTGGACTCACTACTTGATTTTTTAATTACATATTTAGCTCAGGAGTAACTAAAATTTAAAAAAAATAAAGCCTATTTAGTCTTGCAGAGAACTTGCTTTTCTTCATTAGCAGCTTGCTTGGGAAAACAGGGCTTAAAAGTCTTATGCATAAAATTACTTGAAAGACTTTTTGGAAGTCTTTTTTTTTTTTTTTTTGGAGGACTTAGCTGCAAAAATGTAGAACTTGAAAGTTTATCTACCCAGCTGCTGACAGTGTGGTGTGTAGCTGTGCTTTCATTGAGCAGGTGCCTGGAGAGGGGGCTGAGAATGAGTAACTCAACTAATACCTGCTCCAGATTGCTAATGTGCATCACTGGATGTTAAAATATGGTTGTGTGTATGTATGTCTCTGCTGCCCAGAGCTACAGTCCTTCAAGTATCTCACTTGTAACTCCTTTACACTTCCCTTGTGGTGTTTGTGGTGCACTGGTTTTTTTTGGGATCCATTCCCAGTTCAGTGATTTGCACTCACACTTTGCTACGTGTATGAGTCCTTGATTTTATTGCTCTGGAATTTGTGGTCCTTGTGTATGAGAAAGGACAGGTTTGGTGTGTTGGAGCTTGAGTTGTGTCTGTCTGTTTTAAAAACAAGTATGAGCAGCTTCTTTCAGGTGCTGGAGAGCTCATTTGTGATTGATTTTAGCCTTTGGCAGCAGCTAATTGCAGATGGTCATGTTTTTAGACTTTCTTGGTACCTTTGGGCTGTTTTTAAGTGTAGGAGTGGAGTAAGTGTTCATCTTGTGAAGTGCTGAAGAAACAGAGCAGCTGTATTGACCTGATAAACTAATCTGGCTGATTTTACTTTGAGTCTGGCTGAAATTCCTATTTTACAGTGCTCAAGACCACTGAGAGGTTTAATAATAGTGAGGATGGGTGTGAGGCTTCTAAAACTGAGAGCTTTGCCATGTGATGTGAAGGAGTTTGGTAGTTCCTTGTCATACTATTTAATTTCCTTACTTAAAAAAACTCTTAAATTATCACTGCTACTCCCTGCTACTGAATATGTTTTAAGAATTATCTTAAAAAACTGAAGGAACTCTCCAAACTCAAACATTAAAGTCATGCTTGGTTTGAGTATTCTTAAAAGGCACAGCATTTTGAAATTAATGATTGATTGGCTTCAATTATACCCATTTTATACCTGTGTTTCTGCCAAGTGTCCAGAGTGGTTCAGTTCTCTGTAGTTCTTAATATAAGGAGTATGGATGAAGACGTAATTCAGGGTGTAGTTTGGTATCAGACAGATTTCAGAAACTCATCATTTCCTAGTCAGCTGCATCTGGAATTGGATCAGCTTTGTTTACACAGGACAATGCAAAGAATGTGTGCTTCAGTTGCCCTTTCTGTCCCAATATCTTGGACATGATAGGAAGGCATAATGTAGAAAAAATGAAAGTTGAAGCCTGTTTCTTCATAACAAAGAACTTGATTTTCTCAACTGTAACACAAGAAAAAGGAAGTGGAGAATATCTGCCTGTAAAATTAGTCTTGCTGGTACCACAATCTCCTTTCTCAGGAGAGTGCAGCTGAATTGGTGCTTTGGTAAGATCATGACACAGAGTGTACTCTGATAGCTGTGAATTTTGAAATCTGAAAGAGAACATTTGCTCAGAAGACCTCCATAATTATTCACAAAGGGGAAGGATATGATAAACTCCTCCCTTTTTCAGTAATAGATGTGATGCAGTCAGGATTTCTGTGGTGTGTTTCTAGTTTGGGAAGTGGTGATGCCTTCACAAGGATGATTTTTGTGTGGTCCTTGCATAAGTTTTAAACTAAATCATTTGCTTGTGAATTTTTCAAGTGTATTTGGATTATATACTGTTATAATTTTGGTGAAGATGTCCTTGATTTGTAATAGTGTTTATGGAGTGTTTGTGGGGTTTAATTTTTTTTTTTTAACTGCTTCTTCTGTAATTAGTGCCTGAGTCTGGTTGTACACAAAGTTCTCTGTGTCTTAGATTGTGGAACTTTGCTTGGATGGATTTTGTGTAGAATTGAAAACTGTTCTCAGACCAACAAAATACAAGTTCATTCTGTTGCTTTGTGGTGTCATTAAACCTGTGGTTTTACCTTTCCTCCTCTTTTTTGCCTGTTCCCTGTCAGTCTCCTTGCATTGTGTCTGGCAGCTCTGCCTGCTGACAAGATCAACTTTACCTCACAAAACTTGAAATTTGTTGAATTGTTTCATCCTACTGTGGTTGTACTCGGTCAGAGTACCTGGGAGTAAGGCTGAAGGAATAGGTCCTAAACTGTTCTTTTTGACATCAAAAAAAGGACTATTGGAAAAGATAATGTAAAATATGGAACACAGTCTGCAGTTACTGCTGTACTACTTGTGGAAAATGAAAAGTTGGATATGTTTGTCACTGTTGTGTGTTCTTGATGATTCTATCAACTCCTTTTTTTTTTTTCTTTTTTTTTTTCTTCTTTTTTTTCCTTGAAGATACTGAATTGTTGTGAGTGATCTGGGCTCCATAAGTTGAGTGGTAGTGCTCAAATAATTGAGAGCAGTTTTGGTACAATTATGCAGGAGATGAGTAGCTGCTGGTTTTACCACTCAAGTTTCACCTGATGATCTGGCTTGCACTTTTTTCTTCAACTTTTAACCTTTGTAATGTGCAAAAGGTCTGTATATCTGCTCTAGATAATTTTTTCCACTCACAGGGCTTAATCCTTAATTTGAAAACAGTCCATAATATGAAATTCAGGTTTGATAGACCAGAGCTGTGGTTGGTTTCCAGTGTGGGCTGCCTCAGGGTGTTTTTTTCATGGGAATTGTCAAATTGCCTCTCTGAGGATTGCTACCAGTGGTGATTTGGGTCTGAAGAGGATTTTGGGTTGTGGTTAGCTTTTAGTTTTGTTCAGATTTTTTTGTTTAGGATTTGCTCAAGGAACAAGCCATTGGAGTTGGTGAAGCAACTGCATGTGCAGAATGGTATGGACAAAGGAAATATGGAAATCTGGGCAAGCAGTAGGAATGCTGGAAGATGCTGTAGGTTTCTCTGAGAAATTAAAAAGAAATTTGAAGGCTTTGAGGGTGGATAGTGGCAGTGTGAGGCTTAAAATTCAGACCTTTGTTACAGGACTGGTTTGTGAATTGTCATGACTGCTGTACAGAAATCTGTCTTCTGCAGTTCTAAGAAGGAATCAGGTATTTTACATCAATATTTGGAACTTTCAGGTGCCTGTATGCTAATTTATATCCTGTGTAACTAAATTGTAAGGCTTAGCTGTTTATCTGGAATGTTAGCAATATTAGAAGCTCATTGAAAGGGAGAAGTAATGATAAGAGATAATGTTATTTTTAAAGGGCATTTGTTGACATTGAAAATGGCATTTCTGGCTCGTGGGAGCTGCCTAAAGAGCAGGGTAGGGACTGCTTAGGGCCATCAAAGTGCAGCTTGACCATCTTTGTCACTGTCTTGTTTTCAAACTATTTGCTGCTGCTGGACGTTTGAGGTGCCCATGTCCAGCCTTGCTGGTGGTTCTGCTGTCTGATCAGGTGCTATCTGAAAGCCCTTTGCAGTTTGTTCCTTTGTTGGTGTGGGATGTCTGGTAAATCTGAGCTTTCTTGCCCTTCCTGATCTGTGCTTCTGCTTCTGGGCTTCTGGTTGTCCCCTCACGGTGCTGTCTGGCAATCCTTGTCATGCAATGCTGCCTGCTGTTCCTGAGACAGTAAATCAGGGAGCTAGGATAGCAGTGGCTGTGAAAATTGAGCATTGTGAAGTCTTAAGATAAGACAAAAAAATTCTGACTCCACGTAGATTTACCAAAAAGCTATGAGAAAATAATTGTTCCTCATTTGTGCATATTTCTGAAGCTTACTCTTCCCCTACTTCCTCTAAATTTCTGAGTGGTGATAAATTGCTGTCTGAAATCCTGCTCTAAAAAACTCCATGAAATATTGAAGAAATACTTCTTTAATGGAGAAAAGAGTAAGTGGAGAGAAAAAAGCAGAGTGTGAACTCTGTAACCCTGTGAGTGCTCAGATGAGCAGCTGGCCACCAGTACTGAGCTGTCTGTGGGATGTAATTCTGTCCTTCAGCACCACCACAGCAATTCCATCATCCACAACCACTCAGGCAAAAGTCAGAAATGCCAAGAACTCCTGAGTCCTGTGAGTGCAGCGCTGCCTTTGCTGAAATGGAGCTGAAATTGCAGTTGGTCGTTGTCTCTTGTTAGGTTGTAAATTCCCTGCAGCAACAGACACAGGCGACGTCTCCTCCCGTCCCGGAACCTCACGCGCTCACTGCTGTGGCTCAGGCAGACCCCCTGGTCAGGAGACAGCGAGTACAGGACCTCATGGCACAGATGCAGGGCCCCTACAACTTCATGCAGGTATTTCTGTACTCTAAACATTCATGTGTTCAACCCACAGCAGTGTGGATTGCATTTTTATTGGGTTTTTTTGATTTTTTTTTCTCCCCAGGACTCAATGCTGGAATTTGAGAACCAAACGCTTGATCCTGCCATTGTATCTGCACAGCCCATGAACCCAGCACAGAGTTTGGACATGCCCCAAATGGTTTGCCCTCCAGGTTTGTAATGGTAAATCCTAAACAGAAATACTGGGCAAGCCTGCAGGTCGTCTCTTAGAAATGCTTCAGTTGCTGCTGCATGGTAAAAAGGTCACCACAAGTAACAGTACAATCCTGGTATGGTGTGTATTTCTCAGAAATATGATTGTACTGTTTTTAGACCCCCCCCCCAGCTCTCACTTGCTTCTAGGTTCTGCTTGGAAATGTGGAACATCTAAAGCTTCTTTGGTTTTGCTTTGGATTATTTTGGACAAGTAGAAAAAATGTTCTTTGCATGGAAACAAGAGTTGGTAATTTGAGTATAGCTTTGCCATGCTTAAGGCTTCATCATCTTTGTGATGATCAGCTTTCACATAAAGATGCTGAGAAGACATGCTCAGAGAAGACAATAATGCTATTCTGTAAAAAATTTGATTTTACTGTGTAATAAGTGAAATTATTTTCCTCCAGTTCATGCTGAGTCAAGACTTGCCCAGCCTACCCAAGTTCCTGTGCAACCAGAAGCTTCACAGGTAAAATGTTTAGTAAATTCTGGTTTGGGTTTGAGTTTGATACTAGACCTGATTGGAGTTATAAAAGGGTTTATTTCCTTACTACATGAGAAACTCTAAGAAAAAGCTGAATTTTTGGAAATTGGTGATTTCCATTCCTGTTGACAAGCATTACTAGTCCTAGTTCCATTCTCTGCAGGCATTGCAGATACCCAGTGATGAGAAGCAGCAGGTAGTTTGTTACTTACTTGCAACAGAAATGCCAAATCCAAAACCACTTGGCCATAGGGCAGCCAGTGTCTGTCCAAGTGAGTGTCAGGGCACAAGTAGATTTCATACATTAACTGTGTAGAGTTTGTGTTCTGTCAGTTGCTTTCTTGGATTGGGATTTTATCCTGGAGTTGTGGAGCAATCAGTGTGGGTTGAGTGCTGTTTCCACTTGAGCTTTAAGTAGGATCTCCTAAACTTGCTTCTGCACTGCATAAGTGAAGTAGTCACTTTCTTGTTAAGATGTTTCAGTTGTCTGGTGATTAAAGAAGTTCCTAATTTTGTATTAAGCATGTGTGGCATCTCTGAGCACTCTGCTGGTCTTGATAATAGGTCTGAGCCCTGTAGGTATTTGCAAACCAAAAAAAAAAACCTGGTTAGATGATGGATCTCACAGTACAGGCAGTACAAATTCCTTACTTTGGGTTGTCCAGATAAGGTTCTGCAAGGTTTAAGTCACTCATTTATATAGAAACAGGCGTGAGGGAATTATTTCTTGAGTTTCCTCTGTATGTTCCTCCTGAAGTGCTGGTGCTCTCCACAGTTTTGTTGTCTTGTAGGAGCAGACTGATTTTTTTGGGCAGAGGGTTTTCTCTGCACTAGTTTTTATTTTACTGTTAGGCCATGTCTGACTTAATCCAATGGATTTATTTTTTTCTCATTTCCCTTACCTCAACCAGTGCTACCAGTGATTCTCTCAAGGATCTTGCAAGCAGTAGCTAAACTTACTCCTGGCTTTGGAACATTCCAGTGGGATGTGAACACCCCCATCAGTTGTTGCCCCTTGCCTCCTCAACTCCCCAGTACAGCCTTTAATGCAAAGAGCTCTGCTTTGCTGGCTGGGCTTTTCCCTGGCCTCTCCGTGTGGGAGCACAGCTTGTAAAATGTAAAATTCAGGCCATTGGAAGCCAGCCCTTGTCCACTTGTGTTTGAGCCTGGGGCTGTGTCATGTTAGAATGTTGGTGGTTATAAAGTGATTAATTTGTTCTGGTTTGAAGATGTGCTGCCTCACAGATTAGAGAGTACCCTCCACTCCAGAGTTCTCTGATACTTTTTACAAAACTGTGTGTGAGCATCAGCTGACTCTTGGGGGCTTTGGGGTTTATTTTGTCAGATTCCCTTGGTTTCTTCTACAAGTGAGGGATATACAGCTTCCCAACCCATGTATCAGCCTTCTCACACAGCAGAGCAACGGCCACAGAAAGAATCAATTGACCAGATTCAGGCAAGTCAGGTTCCACAGGGGTGGGAAGAGCTCTGATTGCAGCTGGCATCAAATGTTAGTCCATGTATCTTCATAAATAACATTATTTTTAGTTGATTGGGGTGCTTCAGTTCCCTTCAGTTTCAAAATTCAGAGCCTGTCTGTGACCAGTGAGTCCTCCAGAGCAAGACTTTTCATTTGGAAGCTTGTTTGTTTAGTTGGATGCAGCATGCCAACACCAGCATGGGAGCATCAGTGTTGTTGGCTTAGGAAATGGGATTTATTTTTTCACAGCAGTTAGCCTGGGAACTTCTTCATTTCCCCCTCTAGTTTTTTCTTGTTGTGTTTCAAGTTAATGAAGAAGATGGTGAGGCTTTTCCTTTCATTATGCTGTTGTGAATGAGGCTGTTGAGCTGAAGTAGAAAACAGTCATTAGCAGAGGTGAAGCTGAGGCGTTGCCACTCTTTTTTAAGCCAAGGTTTTGAAGTTAAATTTTTGGTACCTCAAGAGCTGCTAAAATGTGGTTTGTTTTCATTCTTAGGCTTCCATGTCCCTGAATGCAGACCAGACCCCATCCTCATCATCACTTCCCACTGCATCCCAGCCACAGGTGTTCCAGGCTGGCTCCAGCAAGCCTTTGCATAGCAGCGGAATCAACGTCAATGCAGCTCCATTCCAGTCCATGCAAACAGTGAGTGGGAAACCAGCTCTGCATCCCTGGGCTTGCTACTCACCCCTTGGGGTGGAATCAATCACAGTCTTTGGTTATTCACATTCCTCAGACTGTGGTGCTTCTTTACAGAGCTGTAAAACTGAATTTCTGCTCTTACAGGTATTCAACATGAATGCACCTGTTCCTCCTGTGAATGAGCCAGAAACCCTTAAGCAGCAAAACCAGTACCAGGCCAGTTACAACCAGAGTTTCTCCAATCAACCTCACCAAGTAGAACAATCAGATCTCCAGCAAGAACAACTCCAGACAGGTAAAATTCTTGGAGTCTTGGTAGAGCAGGTGATAAGTCTGTGAAGTGCTGGATGATGGAGCAAAGGATGTCACAGGTTCCCTTGAAGACCTTTCCCCAAGTGGTTTTGTTACTCTGTCTGGGTTTGAATATACAACAGGGAGTAAAATTTGGTATATCTGTCTCCAGCTGTTAAGCCATTTTACTGAGGTTTATATGGGTTTAAAAAAACCACGTGAACAGGATTATTCTGAAGAATGCAAGCAGTAGAGTGAAATACTGGTTTTGCTGATACTAAGATTGCTTTAAAAAAAACAGTGCAATTTGAGGTGACATTCTGTAGAGAAATTAAAGCAAATACGGATTGCTTCTCACAGTTGATGTAAGGTCACAAAGGCCTGGAATCTTGTGCTGAAATCAGTGAGATACGGTTTGAATTCTCAGGCAAAATGCTTTCCAGGTTAGCAACTTGAAAAAACAAAAGTTTATGTCTAGATCTGCTTTATTCTCAGCACTGCCTTCACTTTCCACTAAAATGCTAACAAGTACTGGATGTGAAATAAGGAGAAAGAGCCTCATCCTTTTCCTCTGTAACAGAATGTTGGCTTTAAGGAGAGCTACGTGTGAACATACAGAAATCCAGACATTTACACTTGTTTTTCCCCCAATTCCCCTGCAGTGGTTGGTACCTACCACGGTTCCCCGGACCAGAGTCACCAAGTGGCAGGAAACCACCAGCAGCCTCCCCAGCAGAGCACTGGATTCCCCAGGAACAGCCAGCCTTACTACAACAGCCGGGGGGTGTCCCGGGGGGGATCCCGCGGGGCCCGCGGCCTCATGAACGGTTACAGGGGCCCAGCAAACGGATTCAGAGGTGAGCAGCTCTGAAAAACCCTCCCTGACCTCTGCTGGACCTGGGGGAACACAGGGCAGGAGAGCAAGGCTAAACTGACCTGGGTAGAATCCCTGGGAGACAGAGAAACTTGTTGGTTGTACATAAACAACTTAAATTTTAAGTGTATGTTTGGACCTCTGTTATAATACAGCATTGAGGATGTACTGCAAGTAAAAGCAAATGCAGAAATATCCACCCATCAGGCAAGGAATTTGGTATTTCAAAAGTGCTTTTTGTTTCCACAGTGTGTTTTACAGTTCTGTGTTTAGTCAGAATGAGAATAGACTGGCTGATGTAGAAGTATGAGAACACGAGAGTCCAAAAGTCATTAGGTCAAGGGAATTAACAGCAGTGGAGGAATGATAGTGTAATTCTGGATAGATAAGAGAATGTTCATGGTTCCTGGACCTTAAATGTGTGGCTGGCTGTGTTACAAAGAGGTTTGTGTTAGAATAGGACAGAGATTTCCTTGTCAGGTGTTCTGGGATTACTTATGGACACAGGTACTGTCTTCCATGTTCTCTTCCCCTCCTGTGGCTGGGCAGTAGAGAATAAACCTGTGTAATTAAAATACAGCTGATTGGAGTGTGAATGCAGTAATCACAGCTGGGACATTTAGATCCTGCCTAGGATCATGGTTAGCTCTGGACTGAATGTTCTGTATATCAAACCTCAGAAATGCACTGAACTCTGCCTCCTCCCAGTCCTTGCCAGCTGTTCATTCTCATTTTTTGTGATATATTAGCCCTGATGCTAGAGATACTTGCTTGACTTGCAGGTAAACAGCCCTTACTGAAGGGATGGGATTTTTTTAAGGTTTAGGTAAAATGCTTTTCTTAGTGTAGTAGCAGAAGATCAAGTATTAAGTGCAACTTTGATTTCCAAGTGAAAGATTTGTGCCCTGTTCCGTAGGGGGATACGATGGCTACCGTCCTTCCTTTTCCAACACTCCAAACAGTGGCTACACACAGCCCCAGTTCAATGCTCCTCGGGATTACTCAAACTACCAGAGGGTAAGCTACCACTGGGGAGGGAAATGCCTGTCAAAAGCACTCAGAGCTGTTAGTGGCACCTTCCTCTGGGGCTTCTTTCATTGCTCAGGAAGACAAACTGCCTCTGTGTAGCTTGGAAGTTGAACACTAAATGCATCTGTTTATATTTCTTAGTTATATTGAGCAACACATCCTGTAACTGGAGAGAGCATTTGTCACTGCACATTTTATTACAGCTGCAGGGCACTAGTGGAAGTAAGAAGTTATTTTTTGGAGATTATTTGAAACTAATGCAATGTTGCATGTTGTAGTTACAGGTGTTTTGTCAGTGCATATTGTTGTAGAAGTTCCTTATTTTGCTAGCAATTAAAAACAGTGCCTGAGTTTTATGTTGTAACTTTTTAAATTTCTTTGCTTCAGGATGGATATCAACAAAATTTCAAACGTGGCTCTGGACAAAGTGGACCTCGGGGAGCTCCTAGAGGTAATTTCCTGAGTAGCAAATAATTGATTTGGGTTGAATGGAAATTTCTTCTTTTCCGACCTTTAAAGTTCTGCATTTTGAAAGCAACCTTCACTCCTTACTAAGCAGCTCACCATTAAGAATGAGCTGACTTTCCTCTGACCTCATAGGTGACCCTGCTGCCTTGAATTGCTAGGGTCCTGTGAACTGCTGGTGGAAGTTTAGTTTTGGCTGTTAAATGAGGAATTCTTGGAAAAGAACTTAAAACAGCGGTTGCTGTTGACATTTAGATACAGCAGAACTGCTTAACTGTCCTTTATAAATCAAAGCCTTAGGAAACAAACCCAACACACATAATGAGGCTGTAGTTAAGCTTCTAAATTCAGTTTTCATCACTGTTTTCACAGGTCTTTTTCTTAGTACGTTTTTGGTGATGAGACTGTGTTCTGTCTCAGTGCAGACATTGCCGTGAGTGCCTGGTCAGTGAGGGCAGCTCGAGGCTGTGCCCTGCATCTGTGAACCCCACAGGGTAGCTCAGGATTGAAGGGTTCTGTCCCTGTCTTGCTCCTGAAAGCCCTGGGCTGTGGAGCTGAGTTCTCTGGAGTTCAGTGCAACTCTGGGCTGTGCTGAAGAGTTTCAGGAAGTGTTTTAGGAAGCACAGCAAAGTCTCACTGAATTCACACCAGAAGATTTTAGGACTGTTTTTAAACTAAGCAGCTTTCCTGCAGAATTCACCCCCCCTTTTTGTGTTTTCTAGGTCGTGGAGGGCCCCCCAGACCAAACAGAGGGATGCCTCAGATGAACGCTCAGCAAGTGAATTAAACACATTCACAGGATTCCCTTCAACGCCAAAAACACGCTGGCCAGTGTACAATACATGTTACCAGAAGAGTTACTATCTATTTGTTCTCCCTTACAGGAAGTTTGTTGTAAAGGGACTATTTTCATTACCCATAATGACAGGACTACAGTTGCCAGCTTTATATTCCCTGGATATTGAAAGGAACGAAACAACGTTTACTCTGCATGTTCTGTCCTAAGCATCATCTTGAGCCTTGCACATGAGATTCAGATTCCTCACCCTTGCTAAGAATAAAGCAAAAAAA
>VWYP01002586.1:0-18016 GCA_013400435.1 Pycnonotus jocosus | reverse complement strand
TGCGCGCAGGCGGCCGGCGCGGGCAGCCCCGGG
This sequence comes from Pycnonotus jocosus, assembly GCA_013400435.1. Taxonomy (NCBI): domain Eukaryota; kingdom Metazoa; phylum Chordata; class Aves; order Passeriformes; family Pycnonotidae; genus Pycnonotus; species Pycnonotus jocosus. The sequence continues at coordinate 17,983 of VWYP01002586.1, read as the reverse complement.
GTCCTCCCACGCTGCGCGGCGCCCGCGCCCGGCCCCACGTGGCTCCCACGTGGTGCAGCGGGAGCGGAGCCGGGAGCAGCCCCGGGAGCCGCAGGAGAAGCTCCGGGAGAAGCCCCGGGAGGCGCAGCCATGCAGCGGCGCAAGGTGGATAACCGCATCCGCGTCCTCATCGAGAACGGCGTGGCGGAGCGGCAGCGCAGCCTGTTCGTGGTGGTGGGAGACCGCGGCAAGGACCAGGTAACGCCGTCCCGGAGGCTGCGGGGGCTGAGACCCACCCGGGCCGGCCGTGATTCCGCAGTCCCTGCTCCTCTCTGCCTCCAGCGGGAGTTAAACCTGCACAGCCCAGGCGGGCAGTGAGGGGGGAGGGAACTCTCAGGGACGGAGGGGTTGGAAATGGTGCGTGAAAGCTCCCTCAGACACCTCCTGTTTGAGAAGCTCGGGAACATCAAATGAGACTCGGGGCAGCCTGGGGTTTGTGTTTGGTGTTTTAAAAGCGGGACAAAGGATATTGAGTTTTCTGGCCAGCTGGAGGTTTTTTCCTCTGGGTTCTGCCCTCAGCTGTGTTGGTTTCTCTCTCGGAGTGGGCTTTGAGCCGTCTCGCAGATGAACCCCCTTGGAGAAGCTGCAGGGAGGAAATCAAGTGCTAAATTCGTTTTCCTTCAGAGACTCTGGCCCGGTGTTTTTCGAGTGGGGAGGGGAAGAACAGCAGGCAAACCCACGATATTTTAGGATAAGTCAATTCCCAGAATCACAGAATTGTTCAGGGTAGAAAACCCTTCCCAGACCACTGAGTCTAGCAAACCCAGCCACTAACCCACGTCCCCAAGTGCCACATCTGCGTGACTTTTAAATCCCTGCAGGGATGGAGGCTTGAGAGCCCGCTCAGGGAAGAGATTTTGCCTTTAATCCAACCCAAATCTCCCCTGAGGCCGTGTCCTCTCCTCTTGCCCCTTGTTCTGAGCCTGACCTGGCTGCCCCTTCCCACCAGGGAGTTGTGCAGAGCCACAAGATCCCCTCTGAGCCTCCTTTTCTCCAGGCTGAGCCCCTTTCCCAGCTCCCTCAACCTCTCCTGGGGCTCCAGACCCTTCCCCAGCCCCATTCCCCTCCCTGGACACGCTCCAGCCCCTCAGGGACCTTCTTGCAGTGAGAAACCCAAAACTGAGCCCAGGATTTGAGGTGTGGCCTCCCCAGTGCTGAGTTTAAAGAGTTTTAAACACTCACTGCCCTGGGCCTGCTGCTGTTCTGTTCCAAGTGATATTTAATTTATCTCCAGTTTGTGGGCAAATAAAATAAACTAATTATTTTTTTAAAAATGCTTGGAGAAGACTGAGTTATTCAGGTGGCAGTACAGGAATGCTGGCATTATTTACTGAGGGGTTCTGGCCTCTCCCAGGCTGGCTGTGTTCAGTGTTTTCAGTGAAACACTCTGGAAAATCCATATTCCATTTGGATTCCATAATCCATATGGGTTAGCCGTAAGAGACAAACACTGGGAACTGTGTTTAGCCTGGAATTATCAGTGTTGGTTCTGCCAGAGAAGGGAACTAAGGGGACAGGAGGTAAAATCCAGTGTCCTGCAGCCCTGGAGGAGGCCCAGACACAGCTTTGCTTTGTGCCAAGGGACTCCTCTGTTCCCTACAGTGGAAATACAGCTGTAAAATTCAGTTTAGAGAAACATTTTGCTTTTTGCTGCTCCCCTGGGAGCTGCTGGTGAGTGCTGTGTGCTTTTGCAGGTCGTGATCCTCCACCACATGCTGTCCAAGGCCACGGTGAAGGCCAGGCCCTCTGTGCTGTGGTGCTACAAGAAGGAGCTGGGCTTCAGCAGGTGAGAGACCCCCCGGCTGTGTGGCTGCTCCCTGGGCAGCCAGAGCTGCAGGCTGAGGGGTTTGGCTGTCAGGGGAAGCCAGGTTTGATCCTGGAGGAGCTGAGGGAAGTTTGCTCTTCCAGGACTGAAATTTGGCTTCATTAATAGAGTTGAAAGTACCTCTTGTTTTTCTCTGTAGCTCTAACACTGACTCTGCTGCCCTGGACCAAACTCCCCCTCACCTTTTAAACCTCCAAACTTGGCTTCCTCAGCTGTTTAACCCCAGTCATATTTAGGACTGAGCTCTGACTTCCAGACTCAGCCTGAACACCCTTTTCTCAAACCCTTTCCTAAGAAAACTCCTGTATGATTTTTTTTCTTTCCTCCCCAAGCCACCGGAAGAAGAGGATGAGGCAGCTCCAGAAGAAGATCAAGAGTGGAACTCTGAACATCAAGGATGATGATCCCTTCGAGCTGTTCATAGCAGCCACAAACATCCGCTACTGCTACTACAACGAGACCCACAAGATCCTTGGGAACACCTTTGGAATGTGTGTCCTTCAGGTGAGGAATTGCTTGGCTCCCAGAAGGGAGCTGCAATAATCAGCTGAAATGCTGCAGGAGTAGGGTTTGTTGCTGCTGTCACTTTGGTTTTGGTGGCCTTGCCTGTCCCTCACTGTGTGAAGGTGAGGTGGCCTCGTTGGTAGGAGCTGTAGCTGGATGTTGGTTGGTGCAAGTTTAAGTGTGAATTAAACTTTGAGGGATAAAGTTTTTAGGCTTTCTGTGCCTTTCAGTAGGAGCCAGCTGCACTGCTGGACTCTGAACACCTCAACAACAACTCTGAAGTTGTTTTTACTCTTTTTACAAGGATTTTGAAGCCTTGACTCCAAACCTGTTGGCCAGAACTGTGGAGACAGTGGAAGGTGGTGGGATTGTGGTGATTCTGCTGAGAACCATGAACTCCCTGAAGCAGCTCTACACCATGACCATGGTATGTGCAGCACAGTGTGCCTGTTCTCTGCCAGCAGCTACACTGAGTGGGTATTTATTGATGCTATTATGGGCTGTTACCTACCTTCCTTCCTTTCCTGCTCCTCCATCCATCTGTGATGGGATTTATTACACCCAGGCATTTCTGGAATGCTGCAGATGTGGGTGTTTCACGACAAAGTCAGAATCCCATCTGGGATGTGCTGTGGCTGGGAATGGAGAGACAGGAGTGGGAAGGGAGGGGTCACAATCCTGTCACTGTCACTGTCCCTGGTGCCCCTGCTGCAGGCTGGCATTTCCTTTCTGTTCTGCTTTTTCTCTCAGGACGTTCACTCTCGGTACAGGACAGAGGCTCACCAGGACGTGGTGGGGAGGTTCAATGAGAGGTGAGTGGCTCTGGGTGCAAAAGATCTGAGCTGTCTGCCCAAGGAGAGCACCAGGAACAGCACTGGGAATTCCTGATGGGAAAACATCCCAAAGTTTGCACTGGAACAGGCATCTTTGGGAGCTGAACCTACTCAGCTGTGCCTGGCTGTGAATCCTCTGTGTTTATTGGAGAGTTCAGATGAGCCACCAGGGAATGCTGCTGCTATTTTCACTGAGTGCTGCTGTTTTCACTGAGTTTTCTCTCTCTGCTCAGGTTTATTCTGTCCCTGGCCTCGTGCAAAACCTGCCTGGTGATCGATGACCAGCTGAACATCCTGCCCATCTCCAGCCACGCTGCCAACATCACTCCTGTCCCCCCTCACTCCCAGGTCAGTCACTGATCCCAGCCCTTTTCTCTGGCAGAAATCCCTCTCAGTTGGCCATGGGGTGTTAAAAATTTAATTTTCCTTTTAAATTTCACCCTGATTTATATCAAAGGATGGCATTGCAGAGAGGAAAGCAGAACGTTCTGCAAAAATTATGTGGGTGAAACTTGGGGAACTGTTTTTTCTATACTCTACTTTGTTTTTTTTTTTTTAATTTTCTGTCCCATCTCTTTTTGTGCTTGCCTGTATTTATTAATTTTCCTGTACTTGATTGTGGTTGCATGGAGGGATTTCAAGCTGATGGACAGATGGGACAAGACAAAATACTTTTTTTGGCAGTTGGAAGGTGGGAGAGCACTTTGGAAATAAATATATTACAGGCTCAGGACACAGCTGGAAGCTGTAGCAGTTCTTTCAATTTCTGAGTTACACCTGTCACATTCCAGGAAAAATTCCCTGAGGATAATCCAGACACATTTTTGCACTGTTAGAAACGTATCCTTTTTATCACTTCCAGCTGTAGACTGCAGTAAAGTGAAACCAGTTTTAAACAGAAATTTTGAAGGGTTTGAGCTGTGCTGTGTGGCCTGAGAAATAACCAGCACATGGTCTGTCAGAGATGGTAAAAACATTCTAATAGGGTACTGATTTAAATAAAATAAAATAAAATAAAATAAAATAACCTCCTTTTATCAACAGGAAAACACTGACAGCAGCACAAAAGGCTGTTGGCTGGAGAGGCTGGTGCCTTTGGAGTTTTAAGTGACAACCAGGAAAATCAGCCTTCATTCCCATCTGAAACTGATTTTTTTTGTGTCCAAGTTTGTTGTTTGGCCCTGAAAGTCTTGATACCATTTTGGTGTTGGTGCTGAAGGAGTTCTCCCCCCTGCATGGGCACTCCATGTGACAGGTGTGACAAAGATCGTGAACATCCAAAGACTGAAAAATGTGTTAAATTCTTCAGAACACTTTTCTGTAATCTGTTTTTCCATGCAATGCCATTCTCTAATTATTATGTACTGCAAAATCCTTCCCTTTTTCACCTTCCAAGCCTGGGAAAGTCAGGATTGAGGAACCATTCTCCTGAAGATGCCTGGAAATTTCAGTGTTAAACCCATGTCTGTCCTCATAAATTCTCGTGGGTTTGGGGTGTCCATTCTTCTCGTGATAACTTTTCCTTCCAGCTCCCTTTCTCTGCTTGCCCAAAGGTGTCAGAAGACCCCACAAAGGTGGGATTGTGCTGAAATTGGCTGTTGTGTGCCCACAGGAGGAGAGCCTGCGGCCCCAGGACTTGGAGCTGAGGGAGCTGAAGGAGAGCCTGCAGGACACACAGCCAGTGGGAGTGCTGGTGGATGGCTGCAGGACCCTGGATCAGGTAGGTGTGCTGGCCAAAGCTGAGCTGCTCTGGCTGTGCCAGGTCAGGGTGGGAGAGAAACTCAAACTCTCTTTGCTGGGCGTTTCCTGATCCTCAGGCAAAAGCAGTTCTGAAGTTCATCGAGGCCATTTCTGAGAAGACCCTGAGGAGCACTGTGGCACTGACAGCAGCCAGGGGACGAGGGAAATCTGCTGCTTTGGGGCTGGCTATTGCTGGAGCTGTGGCTTTTGGGTGAGTGATCCCCCTCTCCAATCCCTTACTTGCATCCCTGAGTTAAAAAAAAAGCAAAACCAACATCACAGGATCTGAATATATTTGGAATTCCCAGTCCTAAATCCCTCATTTTCAGTCTTGTGTCTTTTGACTGCTGCACACACTGTTGGTGAATTTTTTCTTATATTATTATCTCAAAAAATATTATCTCAAAAAATACTATCTCAAAATAATCACACATAAATCGAGGTAAGTGTCTATAGAAATCTGCTGTGCTTTGGTTATTAGGTAAAGTCAACCCCTCCTGTTAAAAACCCATCCTATTCAGAACCTAAGTGGTAAAATTTGTTACAAAAACCGTTCAGCTCTTGTTTTGTTTTTGTTTTGTTGTTTTTCTCTGCAGTTATTCCAATATCTTTGTCACATCTCCCAGCCCTGACAACCTTCACACTCTCTTTGAGTTCATCTTTAAAGGCTTTGATGCACTGCAGTATCAGGTGAGGGGAGCACATTATTTTACAATACTTTCAAAGCATTTCTGCCCAGGGGGTTTTACACCTCATCTGTGCTTTTGACTGCATATATTTGCTTACAGCCTTTTTTACCACGTTCTGCAAGCAAAGGAATGGTGGTAGAGTTATGTTTCTTTCTCTGTTTTTAAGCAGGGTAAACCAGCAGTTTCTTTGTGAAGCAGATTTTAACATCAGTAAATAATTTCCCACTTCTCAGGCCTTTGATGCTTTTATAAGAATTTTTGATTAGAATGGGAAATAATGGTGTCTGAGCTTAGTTTGATGATGATGATGATGATAAATGATTTTTTTCTTAGATCTTGGCTTTTTATACTGTTTGAAAACGTTATTTTTCCAGGAACATCTGGACTATGAGATTGTTCAGTCCCTAAATCCAGAGTTCAACAAGGCAGTGGTCAGGGTGAATGTGTTCAAGGAGCACAGGCAGACCATCCAGGTAATTGGTGTTCTTGCCTTCCCAGATTTTTGTTCCTGGCTGTTTTTTACCAGACTTGAAGTTATTTTGATTTTAAGTGTGTTCATTCTGTGTGATGTGTAACTGTCCTGGTGGGTTGTGCTGTAAGGCAGATCTTTTGGGAATGACTTCCTCAAAACACGTTTTGTCTTTCAGGGAATCACCTGTAGATCACAAAGCTCCCTTGTGGGTTTCTCCCAAAACAAAAGCAAAGGAAGGTGAAAGGAGCAGTGCAGGAAGAGCTTTTAGTAATTAGATTTCCTTTCTTTTCCTCACCTCTGCAGATGAGTTCCTGTGGAATTGTGCTAAACAAGATGTGTGAGCCAGTCCTCGCTAGGGCAGCATAAACCCTCTCCTGACTTTCTGTTTTCCCACATCTCAGTCTCTGCCTTGGTGTCTGAGGAGCACAGGGGCAGCAAGGAGCTCTGCAGGGCTCCAGCTCTGTGAATCCTGCCCTTTCCCAGGTTGCAGGCAGGCTGCTGCTGGCAGTGCCAGTGTCCAAACTCTCCTTTGCAGTACATCCACCCCGCTGATTCTGTGAAGCTGGGCCAGGCCGAGCTCATGGTGATTGACGAGGCTGCTGCCATTCCTCTGCCCCTGGTGAAGAACCTGCTGGGCCCTTACCTGGTGTTCATGGCTTCCACCATCAATGGGTAAGGCTGGGGCAGCCCCTGGGCTTTCCCCAGAGCTCTGGTTCCTTGCTGCAGCCTCTCTGTGTCCCGTCCCCAGGTACGAGGGCACGGGGCGGTCGCTGTCGCTGAAGCTCATCCAGCAGCTGCGCCAGCAGAGCGCCCAGAGCCAGGTGACCCTGACAGCAGAGAACAAAGCCACAGCCACTGCCAAGCTCACCTCAGGTACAGCAGCACCTCTGGGCTCTGTGTCCCTGTGCCTGGGCTGCTCTCAGCCACGTCCCCAGGGCTGTGGGGAAGGGCTTGTGTGGCGAAGTGATGGAGCTCTGCTGTTCTTCCCTCACAAGGTTCAGATGGGAAGGCTTTTAAGAGGTGACCAGTGGCAGTTTTCCAATCTGGGAGCCCTTCAGAGTGCAGGGATCCCATGGGCTGCCTGTCTGGCTGTGCCTTGCAGCGCTGAGTGTCCTTTGCAACCCTTGCAGCTCGCACCTTGCACGAGGTGTCCCTGCACGAGTCCATCAGGTACGCCCCCGGGGACCCTGTGGAGAAGTGGCTGAACGATCTCCTGTGCCTGGACTGCCTCAACATCACCAGGATCATCTCTGGCTGCCCTCTGCCTGACACCTGTGACCTGTATCCTTGCTGAACATTCCTCACCTGGTTCTGTAGCTGGTGGGATGAGTTCAGCACACAATTTCCCCTGAGACTTCACTCCTGGGGTTAGGTTCTCATTACAGTGGTGTGTGCTGTTGCCAGGACATCACCAAACCCCAGTTTTGCTGCAGAGACAACTTCTCAGGGAAGGGTTGCATGAAGGGAAGCCCTTGTTGGAGTTATAAAGGGTTTATCTTTACAGATGAAGGGTGTGAAAGCTGCAAACACTGCCCAACATCATTCATTCTTGTAGGTTAAGCTGTAGAGTCCAAGATGACAAGCCAGCTTGTGGCCCAGATGCTGAAAATAAACCAGCAGGAAGCTTTTTCCTGGTTTCCAAGGAGGTTTTTTCCTTAATCCCTTGTGTTTAGATACTATGTAAATAGAGACACACTCTTCTGTTACCACAAAGCATCAGAAGTTTTCCTGCAGAGGCTCATGGCTCTCTATGTGGCTTCACACTACAAGGTAGGGCTTGGGCTTCTTCCAGCCCATTTCATTCCCCATTTCAGTGTGGAATTTTCTGGGGGCAGCAGTGCTTGTTATGACAGCCTGACTGAGATTTCTCAACAGCTTCTGTTGCTTCTTGTTGTGTACAGAGCTGTATTCTCCTTTCTCTGAGATCTCTGCCCCGCTCCTGGCTGTACATACTGGATTTCCAGATAGTCTGGAATATTTTTGCCTTGAGAAAATGTGGAGACTAAAATTCTAAGTGAGCCTCCAAGCTTTCAGGGTTTTATCAGTGCTGAACCTCGTTTGCAGTTGTTCTGGTGGCCTCCAGTTCATCAAGGGCAGCACCATTATGAGACTGAAAAGAGGAATAATTCATCTCAAGGTTTCAATGCCAGGGGATGATCTGTAAATGTGAGTGGGGAAGTCCAGAAGTGCTGAACTACTGAGTTCTAAAAATGTGAGGCTTTAAAAAAAAATTAGGATTTGGTACTTAGGAGGAAAGGAGCTGTATGAAAATAAGGAGTTCAGGTTCATACATGTTAGAGCACAAGGTTTCCCTTGAGGGAACCATGAGCTGGCCTGGGAGCTCCTCCATCCCTCAGCACTGTACGAGTTCCAAATTTCTTAATAGCTCTAAATTTGGCAAATAGAGGGATTGTTTAGAAATCAGCTGGATTTTGGGGCTCTCCTCATGGAATAACCATTTGGGTGACACTCTCATTTCTGGCATTCTTGGGGTTGTCCTGTGCAGAGCCACGGGCTGGGTTCAATCCTGATGGAGTTCCCTTCCAGCTCAAGGTATTCTGTGATTCTCTGGACACTTTTTCACCTTTCTGATGTCTTCACCCTCCAGAACTCCCCCAATGATCTCCAGATGCTCTCTGATGCCCCTGCCCACCATCTCTTTTGCCTTTTGCCACCTGTTCCACCCACCCAGAACTCGTTACCAGAAGTCCTGGCTGTTGTTCAGGTAAGAAAACTACTCGAGTGCCACTTTTGACCCCGGTATAGCTGAGCAGGAGAAAGCATTTGTGTGTGTTCCATGGCTCTGTGTCTTTCCTGGCAGGTGTGCATGGAGGGAGAGATCTCCCGCCAGTCCATCATGAACAGCCTCTCCAGGGGGAAGAAAGCCTCTGGAGATCTTATTCCCTGGACCATTTCCGAGCAGGTGGGTGATGTGGCTGTGCACTCACACCCAGGGTGTGCTTCGTGTGTTCCTGGTTCCCAGAGTGCCCAGCTGTGTCCTCTCAGTGAGCTTTTTGTCCCCTGTGCAGTTCCAGGATCCGGATTTCGGGGGCCTCTCCGGCGGGCGCGTCGTTCGCATCGCGGTTCACCCGGATTACCAGGGGGTAAAGAAAGGGCCTGGGAGCAGGGTGGTGGTGGTGCCATGGGAATGCCCCTCTGGGCAGGGCTCAGGAACAGGGAGAACACTGGTTTATAGCAGTTTTTAGCATTTTAAGCTCAGGGCACTAAGCCAGTGCTCCTGTTGTTCCTTCGCAGCACGGGAGCATCCCGAGCTGCCGTACGCAATCCAGATTTAGGGATATTTTCTGTGGCATTACCAAGCGTTTGGCATTTTCTGAGTGCCAAGGATTGTTACACAGCCATGAACTACCAGGGCTGATGCTGATTTCAGACACCCTGGTTCTGTACTGTCCTTCTCCCTGGAGCTGCCACATGGCCAAAAAAAATTTTTTTTTCAGTGCCTGAGTGATGTCTGCCCTGCTGATCTTTAATGGGGTTTAAGGGGAGAACGTTGTTGCCCCATATTAAAAATCAGAGACCTCGTTTTGCTTACAGTGTGGTGGTGTTGCCTCTTCACAGATGGGCTATGGCAGCAGAGCTCTGACTCTGCTGCAGATGTACTACGAAGGCAAATTCCCGTGTTTGGAAGAAGAAACAGTTCAGAAGGCAAAAGAAATCACAACTGTGAGCAGTGAGGTGTGGTAATTTTTTAAATTATTATTATAATTTTCTGTCATGCTAACCTGTGCAATTTCCCCTGTAAGTCTCCACTCTGTAGGGAGGAAATACTCAGATTTTTTTATACAGAAGAAGAGCTTTAATTTGCAGCTTTCTGTGGGGATTGCTGCTGACCCATTCCCACTTTCTTTTCCAGACTGTTGGTTTATTGGAAGAGGTTGTGACACCTCGGAAAGATTTGCCTCCTTTGCTGCTCAAACTGAGTGAGAGACAAGCTGAGCACCTGGACTACCTCGGGGTGTCTTATGGCCTGACACCCAGATTGCTCAAGTAGGACATGATTCCATTTCCCAGTTACATCTTGCCCTTCTTAAACAGAAAATGAGCTTTACTTGCCCAGTTTTTCCAGGGTGTAGGAGTAAGAACAGACTGTGATATGTAGGGAGTGGTCAAATTCTAATCCCTGTGACCTGTAGAAACTTGAGGTGCTGCTGACTTCAGAGCTGGTGCTTGTTTTCCTGACTGATATAAATGCATTTTTGACATCACAATCATAATTTTTCACTCCCCTGGACCTTCAGTGAGGTGGGTGCTGTTCCTGCTTTCTGTCAGTGCTCATTTGCTCTGATTGTTGGATTGTCTTGAGAGACTCGTGCTTGCTTCTCACCAGCTGTCCTTGCAACAGCAGATAAATTGCATTTAACCACGATTTATTACTGTGTGGTCAACAGCTCCATAATTCTCAGCGTGTTCCCTCTTTTTCCCAGGTTTTGGAAGCGTGCTGGATTCGTGCCAGTTTATCTGAGGCAGACTCCTGTAAGTGCCACCCTGCTCCTGAGGGAAAATCCAGCCCTGCTGAAATCCCTGGGCATGTATTCCAGAAGTTTCTGTGAGAAGGGGTTTGGGGCAGGAAGGTTTGCTGAGGCTGCTTTTAGGGCTTAGTTAATGTTCATTTTTCTTCTCTGGGTTTATAGTTAAGGAGTAATGTTTTAGGGTTGTGAATGTGGGCCTCCAAGTAGTTGGCACATCAAAATTTAGAGCTGTTTAGAGATATTCATGTAGTTCTTGGTAAAATAGCTGAGATTTACCAAATTCTAGAAGTTCACAGGTTTTCCATTAAGTGGAGGTGGTCAGTAGCAGTTGATGCATTTGTTGTTGTTGATTTAGAAAATGTTTTCCTTACTCAGCTGAGCAGAGAGTGCAAAAGGTTCCTGGTGGTGATGGGAAATCCACCACAGAATCACAGAACTGTTTTTTTTTATTTATCAGAATGACCTGACAGGGGAGCATTCCTGCATCATGCTGAAGATGCTCAATGAAGAGGACTCCGAGCAGGAACCTTGGCTCACTGCCTTCTGGAAAGGTAACTCTGACCCTGCCGACTCTGCAAGAACCCCCTGGGCTGTTTATTATTCCTGAGGTCCACTGGAGTAATTTATTTTTGTCCTCCTGCCCTGTAGATTTTAGGAGGCGCTTCCTTTCCCTGCTTTCCTACCAGTTCAGCACCTTCTCTCCCTCCTTGGCACTGAATATTCTGCAGAACAAAAACATCAAACAGCAGCCCCAAGCACGTGAGTACCCTGACTGGGACAGCTGGAATTGCATGGCAGAGCATGGCTGGAGCCTGGCACCTGCCATTTGCTGTTTCCTCAAGGTGTTCAACACAGGAGAGTCCTCTGGGGAGAACTTGGTGCCTGTGGGGTTTTAGTGTCTGTGTTGGTTTTTCTGCTGGGGGATTTTCTGCTGCAGCAAGGGGACAAACCTCTTTTACAGCAAAACTGACGTGAATTGTTATAAATGAAAAGAAAAATATTAAATACCTGAATAAATGCTAAACACTTGAGATCCTGGGCAGCTCTGAAGAGCACTCCTGACCTTGCTGTCCTTTCCTTGTCCCCACCAGCCATCAGCCGTGCTGAGCTGGAGTCAGTGTTCATCCCTTACGACCTGAAGAGGCTGGAGATGTACTCCCGTAACATGGTGGACTATCACCTCATCATGGACATGGTTCCCACCATCGCCAGGATGTTCTTCCTCGGCCAGATGGGAGACATCTCCCTCTCCGCTGCACAGTCGGTGTGTAGTGGGGTTTTTCCAAGGATTTTTGGGGAAAACACGGAGTGCAGTGGGGAGGGAATGTGTGTCTGTGATTGCTCTGTGACTGTGGGGTCACAGAGCACGTGTCTTTTCCTTAGGCCCTTTTCCTGGGGATTGGCCTGCAGCATAAATCTCTGGACCAGCTGGAAAAGGAGCTGGAACTGCCCAGCAGTCAATTGATGGGACTCTTCAACAGGATCATCCGCAAAGTAGTGCAGGTGGGAGCAGCAGGGCAAGCCTTGCTCATGTTGGGACCCTAACTCCAATATTCACAGAGAACATGGTGCTAAGAGAGACCTGGATATCCTTAACACATCCCAAATTTACTGACCATAAACTTCTTGGCAAAGTGGGGAAAATCCCAGCTGGAAAATGCCTGGCAGTGATTTAAATGAACTGGATGGTCTTTAAGGTCCCTTTCACCCCAGATCACTTCATGATTCTGTGTAGTGATTGCCCAGATAAGAGTGCTTATCTTATGGTTTTCCATGTTGAAATGCTGAGCAGACAAGCCATGTTGCCTGAGCCATTGTTCACAGTGTTGGTGGCATCTCAGCTTGCCTTGGAAAAGAAATAAAATTATTTTCCAGTATTATCTAGAGGTAGACTTGAAATCCAGTGAAATAACTGGGAAGTTTTAGATCTGGTTCCTGGTTTTCTTTCTCTCTAAGGTTCAGGATAGCAAAGCTCCTGTAGTCTGGCATTAGGAGTTCATTGTGGAGGTGATCAATGGTGTTTTAAAAACCCAAGTCTTACATGTGGTGGGTTATTTCATTTTCAGCTATTCAACACAGTCCAGGAAAAAGCTGTGGAGGAGCAGATGGCAGCAACAAAGGATGTTGTGATGGAGCCAACGCTGAAGTCTTTAAATGACGATTTGGTAATTACAAACTTTATTCCTGGTTCGTATGTAAACACCTCAGGGAGTTCCCTTGAGGGCAGAAACATTAAATTTTCTTAGATGGGAAGGGTTCCACACCATGTCTGGCACTGTAAGGGAGTTAAAACCTGACAGGTTTGCATTTTGTGCACCTGGAGTTGTGCCTTAAAGCTACAATATGGGGTTCTCACAGAAAATCACAAGTTTGTGTGTACAAATAACATAAAAATGCAATTAGATAAAAGAGAGAAGCTATTCAGGACCAGCTGGTATTTGTTTTAGGGGATGTATTTGTGGGAAAAGGCATTTTTCCCCCCCCATTACAAAGTCATTGTTGCCCTCAGGACCTAATGCATCCTGTGCTGTCCTGTTTCAGGAGGAGGCTGCAAAGGAATTCCAAGAAAAGCACAAGCAAGAAGTGATGAAACTGAAGGAAATGGACCTTACACAGTAAGAACTCATCTGCCTGAGTCTAAAATCTAGTTTTTCCCTGGGTGGAATGCTGGGTCTTGCTGGGATTTGTGCACAGGGCTGTAGGTGCAGTAAACCATCAGTAAATGAGAACTAGTGTGTATTGTCAGCAGTGGGTAAAACATGAAAAAAAACCCCCAAATCAACACAAAAAGAGCAACCAACCAGAGCTTTTACTTAACTATGTGCAGATTTCTGTCTCTCTGGACCAACAGGAGTTACAGATGCCACTGATTCTCTCTCTCCTCCTACTTTTTGTCCTATAAACACTGTGCTGATGTCCCAGGAAAGTTGTCTGGCTTGGCTCTAAATTGATCTCTGTTAAATCTGGCAAAAGGAATAAAAGCTTCTTTGAATCTTTGGTTGTCGTGTTGGCAGAAAGGACAAGGATGGATGTGATTTGGAGTGACTTGCAAGTCAGTCACATCAGGAAAATAATACAGCCAGAATGCTTTAAAATTAATTTTAAAACTAATTAAAATTAATTCCGTTTTTTAGCATTGGTAGTGCTACATACCTTTTTGTCATTTTGGACCATGTTTCCTTTTTTTTTTTTTCTCAGCCAGAAATAGATTTTTTGTTCTCCTGCATGAGGAGATAGAGATAAAAATCTATTTTGAATACTTCTCAATGCAGGTTGTAGAAAACTTGTGAGGCTTTGTCCAGCCTTGTAGATAAAGCCTTTATCTATTCCAGATCTCCAAGAGCTTGAGATGGAGAGCAGCCCCTCCATTTTGCTACAAAGCTGCTTTGCCTCTTGAAATCTGGGTGCAATTTCCAGGGTGCTTGAACACCCAGACAAGGGCCACAGGACACGAGCTTGTTTGAGTAGCAATTATTGTCTTTATTTCTCTTTTCAAAAGCAAGCTGCAGCTCTTCCTAGAGGGATTTAGGATGAAACTATCCCATGTCAGCTTTGCCAGCCTGACTTTGTGTGTGTTCCCTAAATCCAGTTTGGTTGGGTGCTGGCACAGCGGGTTTGTTTGCAGAGCAACATGTGCCTGACAGTAGAAAAACCTTTTATTTGTGTGGTTTTTTTTCCTTTTGTGCTAATAATTGGACTTGACTTTTCCTTCACCTTTCCCACTTAGGTACATCATCCGAGGGGATGACGAGGAGTGGAACGAGGTGCTGAGCAAAGCAGGACAGAACGCTTCCGTCGTCAGCTTGAAAAGGTAAAGGAAATGGAAATATTCCAGAGAGGTCTCTCTGGGCTTTCCTAAAACATTTTCCAAAAGAGTGAAGCCCAAGGATAAAATGCAGGTTAAGTGAACTCAGTATCCTGGACAGATCCTGTTTTCTTGGGGGAATTGGGATGTGAGCAGCTGGACGCTCTACCACCCAATGTTTCTGTGCTGCTCTAAGAACAGTCCTCTCTTCATTAACTTGTGTCATTCTGCCTTTATTGAACACTGGGTGGGAGCCCCTGGAGAAAAATGCAAATTCAGGGAAGGAGAATTCTTTCAAATGTGAGCTTGAGCCTGGAAAATGTCTGTGTTTCTCCAGTTCTTAATTTTCATCCATCTTCCTTCTTCTGCCTTGCCCAGCATGTAATCTTCTCATATTTTTCCTTGGATTTATAGCTGAGACTTCCCTGCTCACCTGTTTCCCCTTCCTGGGGTGCCTGGCAGCTCAAGTAATTATGTGATCTCTATTCCACTCTTTCATGGTTTTTTTTCCAAGCTGTAAGTTTCTAAAAGCCTTCTAGGAAGGAGAGAATCTTAGCAGTTGATTTTAAAGATTGGAGCTTGGAATTCTGTTGTGTTTGCTTGGTTCAGAATCCAGTGCAGGGACAAAACGGAATATTTACAACTATCAGTGGTAGTTTCTCTTCTAGATACTAATCTAAATGCCAGATGCCCCATTTGGGACAGATAAAGTTTTGAAAAGCAAAGACAAGAGCTAAAAATCAAGATCTTCTGCATTAGAGAATCTCAGGACCCTGTAAAATCTAAGTCAGGCTCTTGTTTGTGCTTTTTCAAGCACCAGGTTTAAATTTCCTCTCTCACTCTTATTTTACAACAAAAATTTCCTTCCTGGGTGGCAATCCAGTGTATTTTTAACAGATGTTTTGTACCTGTTTTCCAGTGAGAAGAAAAGGAAACTAGAAACAGCACGAGGACCCAAGCAACAGAAGAAATTTAAGAAGACTAAAGATCTAAAGCAGAAGAGGAAGAAATGACTTAAAAAACCAATCAATGAACTTTAATGAACAAGTGCTGGGTCTGTACTTAAGAAGTCCTATTCTCCTCTAAAGCAAGAGACTCTTTTGGAGGGAAGAAAAATCCTTAGAGGCATTTTTTAAAGTGTTTGTATTTGTGAGAAGAGCAGTGTTCAAGTGTTTGTGTGAGGATTTTTATATGAAGTGTGACTGCAGAGAGTGAGTGAGGAACTGGAATGCTCTGGGATGTTGTGAAGGTGCTTGAGCAGCTACAGCATTCCCATTCCCAGAGGGCAGATCAGTCTGTAAACTTCCTGCATCTAAATGGTTCTGAGGTCTATTAAACAAGAGTTTGGACAACAGAGGACAGAAATGTGACTCTGCCTTAGCACTGCAGCACACCTTGATCTCTGCAGCTGCTGGTTCTGGTGGTCCCTTGGAGCTTGAGGGGGCTTTGATGTACTTTGTATTTGGGGCTGGCTGATCACTGCACACTCACTCTGTCTCTGTGCTGTCCTAGAGCTGCCCCTTGGCTTTGGTGGAAGGTTTTGTGTTCCAGGTTACCAGAAATCAGCACTATTGTAACCAAAACCTTGATTGTGTGATCTTGTCTTTGACCTCAGGGGCCAGGTGAGCAGCCAAGCACTGACTCCCCAGCAGCCTGGCAATAACTGTGGGAATTGCTCTGGGTCTGCTGCCTGTCACACTCCAGAGGCTTCAAACCTTTGCCATAGAGTGTCCCAATCCCAATCCTGAGTGCCCTGGTGCATTGCCTTGATATTCCTCTGGCTTTTGGCTGTGGGAGTTTGGAACAGAGACCTCCCTGCAGCTGATGCACAGTGCTGTTGTACTTACCTGCAGCTCTCACAGCTCATTTTCCTGGCAAATCCTAAGGAAACAGTTCCTTCCCAGTTAAAGACAGCTTTTCTTCTCTGGGAGGGTGATTTGAATTAAACACAGGTTTTGCACAACACAGCCTGTGCCTGCCTGTGGATTGGAAGCCTCTGGTGTGCCACCACACTCGGTGACAGTGGCACATCCCTGAGCAGGGACATCTGCAGCCCTCAGGGGCTGGGATCACCCAGCAGCACTGCTAGGGCTGTGGTGGGCACTGGCTGCTCTGGAGTGGCTCCAAAGGTTGGGAAAGGGAGCAGACATGGAAGGCAAGGAGTGAGAGGCTCTTGAGAGCCATGCCCAGGAAATCCATGGAAGAAAAGGTGAGTGCAGCCACAGGATGCAGTGGGTGCATTCCCTGAAAACCAGTTCAGGATTGTTCATCTGACTCTGCCCCTGACCTGCGATTTCCAGGTAGTCTCTTGAAATTCTGGATGTTCTACTGCTGCTTTTTAAAGGAGGAATTCCAAACACAGTGAGTCAATCATTCAAGCTGAGCTGTCCCAGTGGTGGCTTGTGAGGGGTGGTAGCTAAGACATTCCCAGCTGGAATTGGGCTGGTGCCAGTGTTCCCAGCCCTGTGTTAGAGGGGAGCAGGGGGCAAATTGCCAAAAAAAAAAAAAAAAAAAAAAAGGGAAAGGGAATGATTTCAAATTCCTAGCCTTCCTTTTTTTAACAGGAGTTTGTTATTTGGGGGCCCGAGCTTAAAAAACCTGGAGTGTTCCCAAGTGCCACACTTCCAGACTAGGATCTGATGGGGTGGTAGTTATGGTAGAACCATGGAAGGGGTGAAGTTGGGAGGGACCTTAAAGCTCATCTCATTCCAACCCCCTGCCAGGGGCAGGGACACCTTCCACTATCCCAGATGGCTCCAAGCCTCATCCAGCCTGGCCTGGGACACTTGCAGGGATGGGGCAGCNAAGGGGTGAAGTTGGGAGGGACCTTAAAGCTCATCTCATTCCAACCCCCTGCCAGGGGCAGGGACACCTTCCACTATCCCAGATGGCTCCAAGCCTCATCCAGCCTGGCCTGGGACACTTGCAGGGATGGGGCAGCCACAGCTGGGTGACAGGTAACAGTTGATGTGTCTGACTCTATTTCCCTTCACAGCTGGGCAGCAGATGAGTGGGAACACTGCACCAAAACCTGTTGGAATTCCAGCTTCCAGCTCTGCATGGAGCACTACATCCAGCTGTGAACACTCACCAGAATACTTTTGCCACAGACCAAGGGAACCCTCAGGGCTTGTCTTGCTCATTTCTCCCTGGAAAGGGACATGGCACAAGCACCTTTGCAGCTATTGGAGAAATCCTGGAAAAGGCAGGAAATCAGAGTTAGTGGAAGAGCTTTGTGCTGTCACACAACTGTTCACCTGTGTTGTTCCGTGGTCAGGTGCTGGCTATGGAGCTCTGCCCTTGGACATTCCAGGGGTTGGTGTGTAAAGCAGTGTGAATCAGCATAAAAGAAGGAGCTGCACTGGCATAGGCATTCCCTTGCTGGCACTTGGCATTCCCATCCCAGGCAGGACATTGCCATGACCTGAGATTGGCTTGGTTGGAGCAGGGTGCTGAAAATGCCCAGGCTGTGGGTTCAATCCCCAGATGAGCCATTCACATAAGGGTTCAACTTGGTGCTCCTTTTGTGTTGTGATAGTCTTTTGTGATATCCCACTCAGGAAATCTTATGACCTGGAAATAAAGA
>VWYP01002585.1:61761-111740 GCA_013400435.1 Pycnonotus jocosus | reverse complement strand
ACAATTAGCCACTCTCCAGCACAGGTTGCAGGGGTGTCCTGACTTCATTACTCCTTCACAAAGAGCACCAAAGCCCCCATTACACAGACAGGTGGAAGGGCTAAACTTGAGACTGATTTGAAAAAACCCTGTTCTGGTAACCCCTCACTCAGGCAGAATCTTCAGACCTCCACATCTGTGAACCCTGAACTGCCACCAGTTCAGCCAGACCTGGCACTCCCATCACCCTTTGGCACCAGCACTTTCTGAGGCACCCCTGGGCCAAGTGAACACTACACAGCAGAGATATCTCTTACACAAGTGCTTCTGTCTTTATTGGAAAGCACTTTCTGCATGCAACGGCAGGGTTTAACACTGTCAGATGTACAAAGCCTACAGCTGTGGGTTTGTGACAGCACAGTCCAGGTATTGCCCTCTTACTCTATCACAATTTCTCATTGCACTTACACAGATTCCATAATCTCAGCAATATTTCACAAGTCAGAAAAGCTTCAGTGTCTGCTTTCCAGCTATCAATTAAAGAGATAATCTTTAATCCAAAATATAGTGCATTACATCACCTCAGCTTCTGCTTATGATGGACTCCTGCAGTATCCAGCCAGTGACTGCAGTCTAAACGATTTGCTCAGTAAATTAATGGCTCTTCTTAAGTATCTCATATCCACTTAGAAAAGCAAATATGGATTATTTGTTCCATTAAAAAACTTATTCTACAAGCACACAAGAAGTCTCCATCTTAAGTGACTGAGTATCCAGCCTTGGAGAGAGAGAATACTGTATCTGAACAGCTAAATCCTCACAAGTTTTGACTGATATACACATTTCCAAACCCTGCCTGAGCATCCAAGCCACTCACTGTCAGATCCTTAGTTCACACCTGCCTGAAGCCTTGCTAATTTAGACAATTACACAAACACTGTTCAGACAAGAAGAGTGAAGAGACAGACATTCTTTAGGATCAAAGGATACAGGAAAAAAAAAAACTGTATAGCCTGGGTATCTGCCAGCTGTGTAGAAAGTGCTGCAAGAGAATATCTGACCAGCACAGAGCATCCAGTCCTCCTTCACCAGCAGCAGCCTGGGCTGCAAGCAGGGCTAGAGGCAGACAGAGCTGCTAAGGGTCAGCATGTTCCTCTCCAGAGCAGCATACCTGAAGGACCAGAGAAAGCATCTCACAAATCCATAAAAAACCAAAGAAACCAATCCACCTCAACTTATTTCTTTTTACTTGCTTGGAGACTGGAGGTGATTTTAGAGAAACAAAACTGCAAATATCCTTTAAAAAAATCTGCCTTTGAAATAAAAAACCAAGAAATTATTTTAATCTTGAACTCAGTTACTAGACCTAAAACTGCCCAAAGCAACTAGTAAGTCACTGGTTTTGACACAATGCGTAATAGATATATTATACTATAAATAAGTTTTTACCTATTATATAAACAGAAACATATTAGCTGGAAATTTATTCTTTCAGTTATGCAGAATTCACATTATTGTGAAAATTACACTTTTGGTATTTAAACAAGAGTCCTAAGTCAGTAGCTTATATAGTTAATTTGCAAAGAAATATCTTTCATTTCTTTATTGAAGTGTTTCAAATTGCACTTTCCACTCTTCTGTTCAAGAAACATGATATGTACCTAACTGCAAACCTGATTTTTTTTTTCAGTAAGAACCTCTATTATACACACACCAACTTAGGAAACTTTTAAGCATGCTAAATAAAAATGAACTTGCATATTGGCATGTGTAAACAGAATGAACCATTGAGTCACAACTCAACAGAATGATTTTTTTCTGCCATGTAAACACACTTCTGCAGCGTCATGCTCCTCTTGCAGTTCACCCTGCACATCTAGTCAGACATGAAAAGGTAATGTGTTTTGGGGTTTTCTTTTCCCAGCCTCCCTATCTGTACCCTCAAAGGAGAGCTCAGGAAAAGCAGTGTGTATGTACAGTCCAAAAAACTGCTTCTATTTCAATAAGTAGCTCACATTATGCATGCCTTCTGTCAGATGAACACAGATCCCTCTTCCAAAAATGATATAAAAACATCTGAGCAGGGGGATGGAAACTGTGACGTAAGAGGCAGCCAGTGGAAAGACATATGGAGGCAGAGAAATCAGAAAGATATCAGCAGTTGGCAAATCTCCTCTTACATTTCACATTCATATGCTCACCACAT
Source organism: Pycnonotus jocosus (assembly GCA_013400435.1). Lineage (NCBI taxonomy): Eukaryota > Metazoa > Chordata > Aves > Passeriformes > Pycnonotidae > Pycnonotus > Pycnonotus jocosus. The sequence continues at coordinate 109,555 of VWYP01002585.1, read as the reverse complement.
TTAGACACAAAGACAGTATCTAATACTCCAGCACCAGAAGAGAGGCTGTTCCCAGCATTCTCCAAAGAAGCACATTCCATTATAGACATAGCCCTGTGCAGCACAATAATCCTACATTGCTCATCTGAATTTTGTATTTAAGCCAGACATAGTGACAACACACTGGACTGTGGTGAAATCACACAACACATTACTATTACACCATCATGCAAGTATGAATTGTCAGCTATTTATACATTGCCTTTGTGCCCTAGGAAATCAGCAGAGCAAAAGCTGTTAGGGATACTTGAATGCCATCAAGAAATTTTCTTCTCAAATTGAAGAGTAATTTTTGAGTATAAAGAAAACTTATTCCTGAAGCATCTTCCTGTATTCACTCTAGTAAGATGATGCTAATAAAAGTTTTCCGTGTGTTTTAGTCTGGCTTAGTTTAGAGGTTTTGGGGGATTTTTTTGGTTGTTTGGGGGTTTGTTTTGTTGGTTTGGGGGGTTTGTTTTTGTTTTGGTTTCTGTTGTTGTTTTTGAGAGGGATTGAGGATTCTTTTTTTTGTTTAGGGTTTTTTTGTGGGGTGGGAAAGGTGTGTGCAGGGTAGCTTAACAGGACATTTTCTCCTGCATTACTGCAATATGCCCAATGAAGAGAGTTAAGAACTACTGCCTCTGTGCCACAAAACACACACAGTAACATGCTTCTACCAAACCCTCCTTGTGGTGCTTATGCCCTTTTGACTGGAGGAAAAATAAAAGTCATTTCCTTAGATGACAACAACAGAGCTGAGAGCTACATACTCCCAGCTATCACTGCGAAAGCTGTACTTAGACTGGTAATCTTCAAAAAAAATTAGAGGAAAAAAAGTCAAACCAGTTTTGTCCTGGTTTCTCTTTTAGCAGGATGTATTGGGCTGGAATGATCCCTCCATGTACAGCAGGAAGTGACTACCCACTGCACCTGCACCAGTAATCTTGGGATGGGTTAGAGAGCTTGCAGCAGGACAGGGCAGAATGCTACATCTGTTACAGCCCCTTAACAAGCTGCCACAAGGAAATGAAAGCTTACTGCACAAATTTAATCTGGTACTGCACAAAGTTTTATTAAACTACACCATCTACCCAGGCTTACAAGTTATAGGAGCAAACATTATTTTGGACAGAGCTCAATTCTGTACTTAGTCATCCAACTTCATGTGATCTGCTGCTGCTGAAGGTCAGTAAATGCACAGCTTTTCTCCTTTCTATCCCTCGAGATTTTTTTTTTTTTTTAAAGCAACACATTGGGACATCCCAGGTAATGAGTCTTTGACAATGAATTACCAAATGTGATAGCAAAAAGCCAACCTCTCACTGCAGCCTATTAACCCTATTAACTAAACTCATAGGCCTCGAGATTTTTTAAAGTGTTGAGAGCTCTGTTTGTTGGACATAGAATTTCTTAAGCATCCATTAAGAAGCTATTAAGACACACACAGGCACTTGAGTACAGCAGGAAGAAATTAGCTGCTTTGATATGTTTTGTGACTGTTGAGTCTTCAAAGAAATGGCAATCCTGAAAGATAACTTTTCCATCCTAATTTGCTAGGGTCTTCTCAGTATGAGAACCTCTAGGTTCTCTCATACCAGACCTCTAGGTATGTATTTTGCAAACATTACTTACATGCTGTGGCTTGTGCCTCGTGTCAGAATTATTGTAAGCAATTACTACCCTCACATTCAAACAAAATTAACACAGCACAAACATCATAGAGATATCATCATTTTTTTGTGGCTGAAGTGCTCTTGTGCACTTTCAGGCAGGTCAGAGATGCTCTAAGAAGAGGCAGCTTTTTTGCAGGTCAGTTATCTGCACTTCAATTGTGATGCCAACACACAAGAGAATAGCAGGAGCAGCAAAGAAAATGCAGAGCACTTGCTAGATGAGCTACTCCAGGGAACAAATAAATGGGGATTTTTGAAATGTCAAGCTTGCTTCTGTAGAAGTTCTAACAAGGCTATTACTCAGAAGCATTCACAGGAAAAGAAAATATTGCCTAATGCTACAAGATAAGTAATTGTAATATATTTGTGGAATGCACCTTCAGCAGATAAATAGGCTCACACTTTCTTTAGAAACTGCTTTGAGTTTTGTTCAGTCACTGAAAAGAGAAACCATGCTTCACTTAATTAACTGCTCAAACATTCTATAAAGAACGTATTTGCAGGAGTTATTTTGTCTTTATTATGGATTTTTAGGAAGCAGTAATTCACCTTTCTATATCAAGAAGGAGGCAAAAGAGAGAGTACATAAAGCTATAAATACTATTAATTGCAGAGTAAGGCACAATATCATTAAGAGTTATGGAAACTGTCCCATCTCCTTTATTCCTTTTGCATCTGACTATCAAGTGTAAGAGAAAGAGCAATTGAACCATTCCATCAAAACCCTGGTGTGGATTAAACCCTTGCCAAGAGTGAGCTAGCATTGATTACTTATAAGAGCTAGCAGTTTTGGAGCCCGTTTAGAGGCACAGAATAATCCCAGAACCTCAGAAGCTGGGCCTTGAATGAGCAGACAGCTGTGCCACCAGCATGAAGGAGACAAAAGCATATGATCAGTAGCTTCAGAAGCAATTCAAATAGATCAAGAAGAGACATCAACTGTAGTTGATCTATTTAAATTCATGAGATCATATTTGGAAACATGGAAGAGAGCTGCAGGAATAATACATCTCTTTGAATTAACTCTTGCAGAAAATTTATCTTTTGATAGTCTGTCTTAACATCTCAATGCAGACTGACACCATTAGATGCAACATCAATAAAAGGAATAAAGAACACAAAAACTAATGATTAATAAGTGAGGTCTGAAAAAAAAACCTCTCTGGGTTGGGAGATGGCTTTTTTTTTTTTAGAATTAAACACTATGGCAACAAGAATCTTTAGTTACAGCTTGTATATATATATATACACACACTGTACATGTGTATATATACATACATTTTTGTAACCTAAACATGCATTTTACTTACACAGACTGCTGATTTCTGTCAATATAAGGGTATAAATCAGATCACTCCCTCCTTAACTGTAGATACCCTTTATACTGCATATCTGTAAGTTCCTTTCAGCACTAAAATGATCCCAAAAGCAAGGAAAGATTATCTAACAGAGAACAGCAAGGACTTATCCCTGTTAGCAGCCTGCAGAGGACTAACAAATCCACTCTCCAGATCAGAGCAAGGAACTTATGGAAGCAATTTTCCCCTCACAATATCCCCCTTTTGGCTTCCCTGATTAAGATATCTCCCAAGGCCATGCTCTTATCAAAGCCTAAAGAAAGTCACAGCAGACTTCCTGCATAGCCAAGTGGAAGAGAGGCAAATTGGATTTAAGACAGTTATTCCATAGGTGAAAAGGAACAGCCACAGACAGGCTCTTGGGGCAGCAACAGAGCAGGCAGTGGTCAGCAGGGGACAAGGGCAAAGTGATCACCCCTTTTCACTGCATCTTAGCCAAGCAGAGCCCACCAGCAATGTTGTAGAGTCATAAGACATCCCTCCAGAGGCGAGGAAATGCTCTCAGCTCAGGCTGCCATCCCTCAGGCACACTATTAACTGCTCCCAGGGCAAGGTAGACCTGCATTACCAGGGCTCATCTACACTTCTTGGGCAAACAAAACAGGAGATTTACACTTCAAAGCTACTGACCTGGCATTGTGCCAATAAACACCAAGTTCCTATTCAAGCTGTTATTAAGATCACATGCCAGACCCAAAGGACAACCTTAAGGCTGAGAGAAACTTTACTGTCCTGTTTCTCAGAAGAGCATCATAACAGCAAATACTAAAAGCATAAACAAAAATAATACACACAAGTTATGAAGAAGTGGGACGCTTTTGTCATTAACTATTCCCAGTGGTGGCAGCTGATTAGGCCTATAGACACTTGATAACCACCTTAGATTTAGGTTATTATTCAAGCTGCATGTCTTTGAAGGCCTATTAAGGGCAACCAACAGAATTTCCCAGCACACCAAATAGCTCTATCTTAGAGGGTCAGGTTTCTAAAAACATGCATTAACTGACAATTTGATGCCTCAGGTCAGTTTGTGCCAAAGACAGACATTAGTAAAATAAAATGAAAGAAAAAAATCAGAAAAAGGTAAAAGAAATAATTTTAATTATTATTTCCCCTCCTAGAGAACAGGATAAAGATTCAGTTCAAACAGACTTGGGCTTTGCTTCTCCTTAGTTCTCTAATCACTTTAACATCACAAATAGACACAGCCAAAAAAATCTGAGAACAGAAACTTAAAATAGGATGAGTATAAACAATTCATAACTCAAATTCATGGCAGACCGCTACCTCCTGCTACATAAGCCAGCACTAATGGACAGCACTACAATAATTTTATACCTCAAGAGCACATTTCAGAGGGAGATCCCCTTAGAAGTAAAAACAGGGTTGAGTCATAAGGTAGAGTACAGAACCATCATAAAAAGCCACAATACAAACATGCTGAGCAATTAGATTTTTTTACCTATAATAGCTACATTTTTACCCTCACTAACATCAAATTACCTCAGACCACACCATCCCCTGTCTTTCCCCCAACCCACAAAGTCCTATTAGCCTTAACTATTTTCAAGCACATCAGTAGAAGCCATAACTCACTACTTCTGAGTACGCAGCACATTTGCTTAACCAAACACAGCTCTTCAAACCACAAAAAAGAGTTACAAAGTAAAACTTTATCATCTATTAATTTACTTACCTGCTAACAACAATACCAACAGCTTACATGGAAGTCCTTTAAAGTGTTCTAGTCAGCAACAACCATGATACTAAACAAATCTTTTGACTAAAACTTTCACTGCTTATACATAGAACATATGCAGTGCTGGGATGGATTTTTATACCAAATCCAATTCACATGACTGAGGCTTTCTCATGAGTGTGACTCATCTGCACCTGTGATGAATAAAGTGATTTAAGCTGAAGCTAAACTACTTACTACAAGTTGCTGCTTACCAGATAGAATTGGGAAGGCAGCAGGGCAAACATTGATACAGCAGAAATACCAAATATTTCTTCAATAGATTTACTGCTTTGGTCTGTTTTCTTACACAGAGTACCTGAGGATCTTAGACAATCTCAGGTAATTATTCATGAATAAGTGACTAGAGCTGGTTGTGACCTACTTGTATAAAAGCTTCTCCTTCACCAGGCCTGCTTTCTTTTTTATTGTTGCTCTGCATGTGCTTTGAAATTGGCTGAGAAGACACTTTTGGTGGCATTTAGAGATGAAGTTAAGGTGTGTGTGATAAAGCTTCATAGGTAATGTGGTTTCTCTAGCATGTTGCTTTTAAGGGAAAGGATCCAACTGTTTTGAGCTGAGGCATTTTCAGCATTTTTAAATTAAATTGACTGATATTAAATATGTGCCCCTAAATGAGCAATGTGATGAGATGAACAGTGAGTGTTTAGACAAAAATTCTTAGAAGCATAGTCTGATCTTTAAGAAGGCAAGAAAGCTTAAGCAAATATTGCACAACTTGCTGATACTACCAAATGTCCTTTTCTCAAGTCATGCTTCAAAGGGAGAATGTAGGTTGCATTGCAGACACTACTGAGTCCTGTACTAAAATCTCTGTTGATAACTCACTCCAGAATATGTTAGAGCCTCTGCATTTTTTTAATCATAAAAAATTACATTGCATGTCATTGGGTCACAATAACTGATGTCTTTACACAGTGCTGAAAAGTATTTTATGAAAAACATTTCATTCGAGGTTTGCTATGAACTGGAAGATGATTGACCAGCAAAACAGGAAGATCCTGAAATCTTCTTACACAATATATCCAGCAAATGAGGCTATTTTCTTTTGCTAAAGAAGTCCAGTTACTGACAAAATTTATCTGTAGTTGTGGGCCCAGCTGATTTAAGCAGGTCACAATTGGATTGTTGTCTTTTTGTCCTGGCCCCTTCACTGGCTTTCCCTCTGGATGGGGAGGAGTCTGCACCACCATCCCTCAGCACCTTACTCCTTGCCAGAGACAAGGGATAAGCACTGGATGACCCATGCAATGTTCATGGTGAAGTAAATCTTCTACTCTCTCTTGTGAGAGTAGATCCTCATGGAAGGGCCCTCATTGCTAGACCTGAGATTGAGCTCCTGCTGTTTGGAGGGTGGCTGGCTTGACCTTATCCCTACCACTCTCTTAAGCCAGGGCATCCTCCCCCAGTTCCCTGTTGGGGCAGAGTGGGGGGACCCTGACCACCCTGGGGCCATACATGGGCTGTAGCAGTAATGGCTTGTTGAGCAAGGGAGAAGCATCACTTTTTGTGAGTGCTATCAAGGGTGGTTATTCAGGTAGGTGTTTTCCTCAGTATTGTTGCTCTGTGAAGTTGGACTATTATTTTTTTGTATTGACTTTGTAGACAAACAAGTATTTGAAGCAAGCAAAGATTCATATGCGCCCCTAGTTCAGACACAGCCCTGCTAATTGGTCTCCTGCAGGAGCACACTAATGAAGTTTGGTGCCTGCTGCATGGGCAGAAGGCACTCACAGTGTTAATAGGCAAGAAGAGATAGCCTTGTGGGTAGTGAGAGGCAGTGATGTCCTGTGACAAACTTCTGTATCAGAAATAGCCAACAATTTTCAAACACTCCCAAGAAAGAAAAAACATATCCCAAATGCTTGTACTAATTGGTTTTTTCTTCTTCTTCTTTTGTTCTATTACGAACCTATTCTTCATTTTGGACTAAATCTGCAATAAAATATTTTTATGGTTATCTAAAGTAGTTGCTTCAGATTTTAATCACTCACTGAAGACTCATCCTTTCCCTGTTGTTATTGCTGTCACTTGAACAGCTGACTCAATTACATTTTCAGAAAGGTAGTTTTATAAAAAGGAACAGTGTTAGAATAAAGTGCTTCTATTTCTCTGTGGTTTCATTTAAATTAACTATGCAGGTGTCTTCCAGAAAACTATAATGATTAGCTGTTTTGTTGTGCTGTCTTGAAAATATCAGAACAATCCTTGCCCAGAGAGACTGTTTTGATAGGAATCCCTTGCTTTTGTGTGGAGATTGCATGACCTTTAAAGATTTGATATCCTTCTCTACCATTTACAGATGCTGTGGTGTACATTTAATCTCAGAGATGTTAACCTTACTAAACTTTGAAGTGTAAAAATCTTCTGTTTACAGACTGGTCTCTCCTCAAAGGAAATCTCTAGGTTTTTGCTCACCTGGTCACTGAGCTGGCATTTTTCTGTCCAAATCAGCCTCTGATGGGTTATGGCCAGGATGCTGTCAACACTTTTACTTAGGTGATGCCCAACTACTCATCTCAGTGCTCACACTGGGCCTACAGAAACAACTAATGTCAGATGGGCAGTTAGCTGTGGCTCTCTTACTGCTCTCTAATGGGGATAGCCCTGATTGCTTCCCCACCAGCAGATGCAGGGCAGGACATGCTTGCTGGTCTAAGCTTAGGGTTTTCTGTGTGCAGAACATGTGGTTTTGGGCACAAACCTGGACTTTGGGCTGCACCAGGTGCACAGCACAAACCAGCCATTGCAATGTGCCTTATGGAGCACATTGCACGGATGGGGATGTTGATCTCCTACGTATTTTCCCACCACAAGCACTTGTGCAGGATGTGTAAAAGCACAATCAAATTAGATGTCTCCTACCTGAAGCTGGTCTTGATTTAGGCCTCTGTGCAAGCAATGACATGGGTTTTTAATATATTTTCTAGCTTCTGGAAGTGGTAAAGGTGTACACTATGAAATACACCAGGGATGTATAAAAAGCTAATATATTTGCCAAGGAACGGTTAGGAAAAAATTTCCTAGCTCTCATTCCTTCACTCCAAAGCATATCCATTTCCTAATTACAGTGTTGTGAGATGATCCTTTAACAAGCAGCTGGTTTGAAACTGCTAGCAGGTAATACCTGGTATCTGTTCCTTTCTACTGTGAATCCTTGCTCAGAGTACTCTTAACAGCGTATTCTCCTGGAGCATATTTCTTTGCTTTGGCTAACTGGAGGGAAACCTTCATATATTCATATATGAAATATAAAAAGATCCTTGAAGTCTGTCATCAGGGTACAAAGAGCCAAAAATCACACAGGAGATCTAATAGTTAATTTTTCTTTAATGGTCTGTCTCTAGGAATATAATTCTCTGATTTTCTCCAGTTCCTAAAGAATAATTTGGCTGCCTGTGCAAGCTCGATTTGAGTGTGATTCCACAGCTGCAGAAACCCATTGATGTGTGGTAGTGAGCAAATCACTGCAGTTTTTTCAGGGCTCAGCTGTTTAAAATATACTGAATGCAAAATCACTGGTAAGTTACAATGTGTTTTAATTACTCTAATTAAAGCTTCTGTAGTATGGCATAGTTCATGATATTTCATTGCAAATTATAGCTCATGTACCTACCACAGCAAGCAGGCGTTTTCCCTTATCTCTTTATTCAAAAACTAGGAAGAATGGGAAGAAACAAACTTTTCAAGCTAAATTGCAGACTAACTAGCTGAAGTCTTTTGACACATTTTTTAGCACCTCTACAATGAGAAAAACATTTAAATTATGGGTCTGAAGAGCTTCATCTGATGGTAGGAGAATAAGAAATCCTTCCTTAGGCTTTGGTCTGCTTCTATTTTTATCAGGTTCACTACACCATACAAAAGGGTACACTTAATATTGCTCATCACACTGTGTACCATAACGTGCAGATTGCAAGACTTTCTGCTGCAGACAGGAGCAAATCAAACTCATTAATGGCAAGTAGACATCAAACTAGTTTGGGAAGTGTTTATTTGGGGACTTTCCATTAAGACGAAGACCAGCAGGGAGCATCTCAGAAAATGTTTTTCTGGCTTCACTGGATATGTGTTATGGATTTCCTGGAGTGCCCCTTCCATGTTTCCTGCTGAAGCTTGAATTGCTTTTCCTGTCTCAGCATGGCCAAATACAGGTCTGTGTAACTTAATGGGTTTTTTCAAAGGTGTTCCAAGTAAATGTCAACAGTGGTTTCCATCCAGCCTGGTTACAGTCACCCAAACTGGGTATCGACCTCCCCATTGCTGCTGGATTTGATCAAATACAGCAACTGAGCAAAGCTGAGTGCCTGAAAGAAGCCCCACAGCCACAAGGGATACTGCCCTGAAAGGCAGAGGAACTTAAAAGAGCTGGTTGACCTTCCTAAGCAACCCTCTGAAAGGGTAAGAAAGCTCTGTTTCTGTGCTCAAGAACATGAACACGTGTCAGGATGCCAGCTTGGCTGAGTGAGTAACACAAGCCACAGGAATTGGAGGCAGGGACAGATGACCCACAGACAACATAGAGTTACCACCCAGAATTATTTCAGGGAGAAGATTTGGAAGGCCAAGCACAACTGGATTTGACACCTCGTAGATATGAAGGCTAAGAAGACAACGTTCTGTAAGTACTTTGGCAGCAAAAGGAAGATCAAGGAATATGGTACTTACTGCTGTCTGAGAGCAGACAAACTAGTGGCAAAGGGCATTGACAGGGGTTTGATTATCAAGGTCCTTTTCTAGCCACTCTTTATTAGCAAGGTTTGATCTCAGACTTCATAGTTTCTGCTCTTAGTAGCAGCACTTAGAAAATTGAGGGAGGAGAAATGAACATACATGTCCTCACTGTGATAGGGGAGAATTGAATTCAAGGATGGAGCTGAAGGAGCTGATCCATGTCATGCAAAATTGCTCTTAGTGCTCAGGAGAGCTTTCTCATTACTGGGAAAAGGAGAATCTTATTTCCATTTTCAAAAAAGAAGGAAAAGAAAAAACAATGAAGAAACAACTACAGCCTGGCCAGCCTCACATCAGTAAGCAGGAACATCACAAAACAGGTCCTCACAGAAGCTCTGTCCAATGACAAAAGTTTTTGGAAAAAAAACTAACACTGATTTATCATGAGCAGATGAAAACTGATTGATCTGATTGCATTCTGCAGCAAAAATGTGGGGATTTGTCATGAAGGTAGAACAGTGGATGTTGTATAACTTTACTTTGGCTCTTACTTTGACAGGTACTTCCATAGTAAACTTGTAGGCAAACTGGGCAAGTTGTGAGGATTCACTCCAAGGTAGACAGAAAATGGACTTTCTTGACTAACACAGCAATAGTCAGTCATTGAAAGGCTGGGCAGCTGTGTACAGGTAGTATTTCTCAGGTATCACACTGTATCTCTATTGGTTATGGTGCTGTTTGGGTTTTGCCTTTTTTCTTTCATATGTTCTCTGTACTCCTCATACATATATTTGTAATTCTGTCACCTCTTGTACTAGGAGCTAGTTTTCCCAGTACTTTTCCAGGGCCTTTCCCTAATCAAAAGGACAAAACAATTTCCAGAGCTCTAAGCCCCGGGACATACAAGGCTCCCATCTTATTTTGGTTCTTCCTGGGAGCCAAGGCTGAGAACAACCCTTCCAGATACATTCTCATGGACAAAGTACAGCTGGTGCTGAAGGGGGACTCCAGACGAGGGGCTTGACCTGGAGAGAATTGCATCACCACTTGTCCTCCTAATTGGTGCTTTTTATCAATTATGCTAATTTCCTAAAACCTATAAAGATATACTCACCTCTGAGGGGTGTGGACTTTTGTGGACATCTTTCCATGACTGCCTCTGGAGGCTTTCAAATAAAGATCCCCTTTTATATTACCTCCTTACTAAAATTATCTTGAGTTTCATTTCCAGGATGAGCAAAAGGCAACAGTTATCTTGGATGAGAGGATGGAGTGTGCTTTAAGCAAATTGGTGCGCAATACAAAATTTGGGGTGAAGTAGCTGAAGGATTGAAAGGCAGGACTCTTAGGCTGAGGACCTTCTGCAATCTATAGCAGTGGAGTGACAGAAACCTCATGATGCTCAATAAAAACAACCATAGAGTCTTGTATCTGGGATAATCCATCACATGCATTGGGGCTGACTGGCTGTGGAGCAGCTCTGCTGGATGGGACCTGGAAATCCTGACAGACAAGCTTGAGGTGAGTCAACCACGTGCTGTTATGGCAATGGGAACCATCTACACACATGCATTGGGAGAGCATGTGCTTCTTCCTTTCCTCTTGGCACTTGTGGGACCACATCTGAAGAGCTGTGACCAGTTTCAGTCTCCCCAGTACACAGAAATACATGGATGTGCTGGAGAATGTCACAAAGATGTCTGGAGCACAAGACATAGGAGAGGAGAAGGAACTGGATTTTTCAATCCTAAAAAGCAAAAGGCAAAGAGATTAAATTGCTGTCACCCATGAGGGTGGTTACAGTGGAGATGGGGATAGATTTAGCAGTACATAGTGACAGGGCAACAGAATATGCTACAGCCTTTGTAAACTCCAGTTGTTAAACTCAGGAGCAAGCTGCCCAGCAGGTCTGAGCCAACTGCATCCTTGGAAAATGCTTAACATCAGGGCTTATTCTTTCCTGTCATAGTCCAAAAAAGCATGCAGAACATTTGCTGATGAACATTTATATAGCAAAACCTTTACATGTTATATAGTCTCTTCTCTCTTGTCTTTCTCAGCTATGTCTAATCCTTTCATCCTTGATCGACATGTTTAAACTGGTTTCTATTCTTTAAAAATAGATGTTTTAAACTGGTTTTCCCTGGGTATCTTTTGTCTCCTCGGAATTCTGTCTGCACTTGGTGGCTTCCAGAACTGGACACTTGGCCCTGACTACTGATCCTAGGCACCATATGTGGTAACAAAATACCAACCTGCTTCTTACAACTTAGGTATGATTCTTAGATTACAAGACACAAAAAGTTTGGGTTTTGTTAAAGTAACATCACAACATCAGCATGGATCAAGTGTATGAGCTAGGTCAGCTCCTGTAGTGGTAGTATTTGGCTACGTGGCTCATACTCTGTTTTTCTCATTTCCTCTCTCACTCTCTGCAGTTTCATGGATTGAAATTAATTTTACAAATTTCAGGCAGTTATCTCTTGTTTTCAGAAGTGTAGAGTTTGAGGTGCCCTTCTCAGAGTTCCCCAAATTGGCATTTGTTCCTTCTCTGAGATGAAACTTATTAACAGAAATGTTAGATTGTGGCACTGTACTACCCACTACACCAAATTTGTAGCTCACATCATGTTCCGTTGGAATAACAGACCTCTTCAGCACTGAGGGCAAATGGCCAAGACCAAGAAAACCCCAGCATTTCTTGACACATTTAACTTGTTTTTCCTATGTCTTAAAGTTAAGCTTTCTGGTTTGTTCCACAAATTTCTTTTTCAGAGATGCCTTCTGAACTTTTCCTGTTCTCAGACCTTCTTTGTCCTCAATGAATATTCAAAGAGAATTGTTCCAAGATTACTTTGGCTTATTTCCCTAGACTCCTTCCTGCAATTTCAGCTATCCTGACAATTAAAAAGTTTTTAACCCTTTGTGAGTATTAAATATGTTCTTCCAGATTATGACCTGTGTCTTACTCTTCTGTTTAAAATTGTGTTAAAAGTCTGGCCACAAATAACCCTAATTGCAGGTGAGATACAGATCCAAAGTACACACTTGCTTTCACTAACCCTTAAAAAAATCCCAACATAAAAGCCACTGGTTTTGCAGATAAGTGGTTTTTATGTAAGCACTTAAAACTGACTTGGTTCTCCTGGATCCTTCCTACTACCTTTTTTCTCCATACAATCTATATTGCGTATAACTGTATTTCTTTTTACTGACCTTTGTTTTTTCTGTTTTGCCTCAAAAATATCCTTCACTTCACATTGGTCAGTGCTTAATCTCCACATTGATATTCAATTCAAACTGGACACTTCTTCACTGTTCCAGTACAGTCATTTACTAAAGCCTTTTCCAGAAAGTAATCTGACAGGATGAATGTTTCACAAGCTTCATGTGGGCTGACATTACTGAAACTGTGCTATATGTTGTTAAGGTAGAAATTATGCACTTGTTTTCAAAACAAAACCTTGCTCTTAGTAGTGATCTTAATTTTTCAGGACAGAGATTTGGTCTAAATATCCATAACTGAGCTAGTTCTGCAAGAAGAGTGACAAAAGAATCATGTGCATCCTAAAGACTGAAATTACATATTTTCTTTAATCAAACATTTTGATTTGATAGTAAATATGCAAAGGTTATAAACAGGTATTGTTTAGGAATGTATTACTTAAATGCAAATGTTCAGATGCTAGTATTTACATTACACTTCTTTCTATCCCCTGAACAGGTGCAGTATAATAGCTAAGGACAAAAAAATGGTAGAAGGGAAGTAGTCTGTCCTTCATGGCTAGCTTAACATGACGCAGAAGAAATGGAGAAATAATCTTCATAGTTCTTATTGATCCCTTTACATTATTACAAGCTAGAAAGTCAAGCTATTTATTGACTGAACTTTGGATAGCCACCTCTGATTAGCTCAGCTTTCATGAGTAAACCTTACAGTTCAATGAAAATGCTGCATGCTGTCAGAAAGTGTAGGAAGATGTGAGGTTACAAAACAGATGTCATTTTTCTTCTTTACCAAATAAATTCAAAAATATTCAAGGTTAACCTTATCACAGTTGATGACAAAACAGAAGGTGTTGACATGCTTCTGAACTTACATTTTTCTCATTTTTATTGACAAATGGTTTAAGGTATTTGTAAAAGATCGACAAAATATAGACTCACAAGAAGGGAAATATTCTAACTATAAGAATTTTTCTGGATGAAGTCCTGCTTGCTTACAGAAGTTCTCAGACCAAATGTAATGATGCTTCTACATTCATGTTGCCTTTGGCAAACATACTTGCAGAGTAATGTCACTTAAGTTCCAGCCTGTCATCCTCTGGTCACAGAGGTTTCTCCGTGGAAAACTTTGTATTTGCAAGACCAGCAATATTGGATTCTTCACCAGCAAAACAAAAAGACCTGAGGGACCTGCTCTGGAGTGCTGTCCTGGGCCATCTTTAGCACAGCCTTTAGGTTCAGACAGGTTCTGTAATTTCTCAGCAGTCTGAGAAACCAAACTCAGCAAAAAAAACCCCTGCAAATACGGCTATGAGACCAAGAAAAGCTGGGGTCACGTCTGTTTCCAGACCTGTTCCATGAAAGAAACCTTCTTACTATCTGAAGGCCTTTGGTCAGAAGCTATTCTGTGCTCCACATTCAGTGAAAACAGATCTCCAACACCCCTTTGGTGATATGTTTGGAGAAGGCGGAAATTTTCTTCAGGCTCCAGATCTAGAGGTAGGTGTAACCATGAATTTTTGAGCAAAACGTGTTAACTAGGTGCCTGGTAACTTGGATTTTACTAGAAATAAAGACATACTCTCATTTTCAAGCTTCTTTCTAGAATAGGAAGGCTTCAAAATATTAGAGCTCAATTAAACAGGAATGAGAATAGAGGAAAATTGAGCTTACAAACAAGTGGAGTAAAGTAAGAAAAATGTGGAATCAAGACTAAACAGACAAGTTAAAGTATTCTCAGAAGACAGGGATCAAGTCTTCTTTCAAAATCCCATAATCACAGACTCATAATCTCACATACCCAAGTTTAGCTACACAGAATAGACCCTGGAGCTAAAACTTAAAGGCAGCTAATCTGTACTAGTTCTCTTCATGATGTTTTTCCACAGATGATCTGAAATACCAAGCTGTCACTGCATTCTTTGGGTAGCAAAAAATCACCATTGAGTCTAAAATCTAACCTTAATGACTATTCGTATTGATGCAATTGGATAAAAAATAAGTCATAGGGATTTTCTTCCTCCAGGGGATATAGAATACCCAGTTCCCTCCCCTGGGATGATCAGCCATGAGGGATCCAGGGTGGCAGAAGCACAACTTTTTTCCCCTCTTCCTTTGGGCCTGCAATGAGAGAGTACTATTTCCAATATAAGCCCTCTCTTCTCAAAGAAAATAATTTCTGATTTAAATCGCATCGGTTGCAGTGCTAGAAAGCATTGGTGGACTTGTGCTGGCATTTTCCTAAGCTTCTTAAATTCATCACGTCTTAAATCCAGAAGATAAATATTCACAGGATTTTTGGTTTAAAACTAGTCCTTTTGGGGTACTTTTTACAAGCAAACTTGTAAAAGTGTGGCCTGGAATGAAGTGTAAAGTAACAGCATCTTGGATTAACAAACAGCCATTTTAAAAATAGCTGCTTTTAATTACTGAGCTCTAAATCAAAAAGTCAGTGCAACATCAAGGGGTGTTTTTCTCTATTGAATGTGAACACCATTTAAAAGTGAGATGTCTTCTAACCCTTTAATTTACACCTTCTAGGGATGGTTCTGAGTCACAGTTTTAATTTCTCCTTATTTTTTTCCACCATGGGTAGCAAAACACATTTCAAAGTCTCAAATAACTGAAGAGACCTGATCCAAAATTCCTTGGCAAATCTCCCTCCTATTGTGAGCAATATTGGCTGCCAAGAGTCCAAGACTGAACTCTGTAAGGACAGAGTTTTTCCAACACTCCTGGGTCACTTCAAATATCCTTTGAAAATCTGGTCTTTGTACATCAGGTGGCTGAAATATTGCTATCTGTATTGTCTTACAGCAACATTCCTTTATCCATAACACTGGGATAAATGTTGACATTTATTTTTGTCATTTTGACACTTCAGAAAATTAGAAGAATGCTTGGTTTCTATGTGGCTCTTGTACCCAAAACAAAACCTCCATATGCCCCAAACTGACACAGAAGAAAAGGACTGCAAAAATGTTGCCACCACTGAGCTCTAGTATTCCTCCTAAAAACATAGTGGAAGACTATCATAATTATGTAAAACTTTTTACAAGGCTCATAGTGTTACTACCACAACACTGCTTCTGACATGAATGAGATGAGTTTCATTCACAAGAGAGACAAATTTCATTCAGGTGTTTGTTACATTCTACTGATGACTTGTAGTTTCTAGTATGTGAGGTTTTATCTTAGCTAATACAAAAAACCATTTCTTGGCTATGATATTTTCTGAAGCCAATTTACTCAAGAGGTGCAAAAGGCAAGCAGCGTGGTGGGTGATTACTAATGTTCTGACAGTACATGGTTTGGTATGGGGGGACATTTATTAAACTAACAACGTTAACTTGACCTAAGACTGAAGTTTGATCTCTAACAGGAAGACCTATCTAATGATTAAACCATGGAATTAGGCTGTTAGGACTACAGCTAATAAATGCCTGGGGTGCTTATAACTGGGATGCTGCAATTCTTCATTCTAGACACATGCTGACCGCAATGAAATCCAAGGACCAAGGGAGATGATTTAAAGCCACTCACTGAGAAAAGAGCTGCTTCCAGCCAGCCCAAGGAAAGGATTAATACAGGAGTGAAGGCTGGACTCTGACCTCTTTCGAGGCTAGGTGCCTGAGGGAAGCATATGAGGTGATTCACAGCAGGGCAAGATTCATTGAACCAGAAGGGAGTTCTTAAGGAAGCTGACTCCACTTTTCTTTGCTCTGTGGTATGTAGCTGAGAGCAGGCAAGTTCTGCTTTTGGAGGGCTGTTTTGCCCTAGGCAATCACAGAAGGGTTGGAATGTCCCAGAGACCGGAGATATGTGGGGATCCCCAAACCAGCAGGGCTGTGATTTGGAAAGTAAGGTAGTGCTCAGGAGAGTGTACTCTGTTGGGAGAAGAAGGAGAAAGGAGGGTCACTTATTACCCCTTGACACAGCATATTGATTTGGCTGAAAGGATGGGAGTACATAATACTGCCACTCTTTCCTCTACCTGTAACACAAGCCTTTAAGCCTTAGAGAAGCCATGCTCCTGCAGCAACCTGATAAAATTTCCAAAAACACTTAGCCCAAGAGAAAGGAAGCACCGTTAGAGCACCGTGTTTTATGTGTTCTGATTGTTCTTTGAATTTTTTTCTGTAGCCAAACATATAGCTTTTAACAAGAGCTACAATGATTACAATAAAGCCAAGGAGAGAGCTTTAAAATATGCAAATTTGGTGAGGTTTTTGCAGTGGGTTTAGAAATAGCTGTCAGAATGTCCTTACAATTCGTGGTATGGTGCAGCACAATGAATTTGGTGCCACCACTAACTTCTAGATACTGAGGCCGAGTTTTTTGAAGAAATTTAGGTACTCAGTCCTATGAATGTAGAAGGGGTTTGGGACGGGAGTCAGCTGCCTAGGTTCAGATGGACAGAGTCCTTTCAGCTGCTTGATGATACCCAAACAATCTGCATTGGGCAGGCAGACATGACGTGGTCCTGGCATGCAGGAATCCCATACTCTGCTGGAAAGACCTCTGAGGAGGACACCCTATGAGAAATCCAATAAACTCTGAGCGTTCATGACAAGGCACATGAACCACTTTGTCAGCTTTTGGGGCAGTGTTTGCTGTGGACACAGAGATGCCCATGTGGGCTCTATCTGCTCAGCCCTTGCTGGGGAGTTCCGTAGCCCACTGCATTTTGTGGGGAAAGACCATTACCACCAAAGTGGTAACATGGATACAGACAGTATCCATAAAATACACCATTTTTCAAGGGAGGAATGTGTTTTTATTCTGATCTGTGAAACCTAAGTGAAAATTGAATCCTAAAACTGCATTTTATTATGTGTTGATAAAGCACTGCAAAGATTTTCAATGCTTTATTAAAGGTTTTTAATATGCTTGATTGCATATATCCCAGCCAAAATCTTCTCCATCCTACATAGGTATTTATCTCAGCCAGCAGATTTTGTTTGCTCAGATCCAAATTAGAAAGTATTTAAAGCAGATAGCACATCTCTAAAAATATACTGAATTTACAATGAAGCTTCAACATTCTCTTGCTAAATTTCACACATCTGATTTGATTTCTGAAAAGAAAAGGTAAACACGGAAATTTTCTTCACTAGCTCTTATGCGCTGCTTGCAACAATAAAAGAGGAATATTTTCTATATTACTACCATGTATTTTAAGTAGAGAACAAATGCCCATTCCCTTAACAGGCAAGGAAGTCAAGTTTCCAGCTGCAGTTAATGCCGTGTTTTTGTTCTATTTATTGGTAATGTAAGGTCCTATGCAAATTGAATGGCTGCTGCTCAGACCCAGTTGAATACAACGGGGAGGATGGAACCAAATTACTTCTGTCTGTCTTAACAGGACTTTTTAATAAAATCTACTTCTAACAGCCACAAATCTTGCCAGGTTAAATTCTCACTTTAGCCGTGTTCACATTCTTGTTAATTTATTTTAACTGCAGCACAGAAGGTTAGGGTAATGGGAAGAGCTGAAAGTGGAATGGTTACAGTGAAACCTGCTGCCTGTATTTAGATAATTTTCCTTCCAAGTGACAGACCATTAAACCTCTAAATTGTTTTATTTTCTACTAAAAGAGTCTTTGCTTAGTCTTTGAGTCCCAGAAACAAATGAAAGAAGCCTTAGAAGAAAATCAGCAGATTTTGTATAAGTAGAATTAATATGATGTGCAGAACTTGTATACTATAACTTTTGACTTTGTAGAAAATGAGATAGTGAATTAAAAAAATACTTTTTACAGAGATAGCAAATGTGTTTTTCTCTTATTTCTTAATTTTTTAAAGTTTTTTAATTCTTTAATTTTTTTCTCTATTTCTTAACTTTAAGAAATAATAATTTCAAAATTCAAGTTTTACAAATTGTTCTAGTCACTATTTTAAAAAATCAATCTCTACATTAAATATATTTGGTATCTTATACCAATTCCATTTTTTTTTTTTTTTGCTACTGAGCAACAGAATATAAAAAGGGTTTAAGTTTTAGTGTCAGAAAGGTCCTTCTTGATTTTTATCGCAGAATTCAGTATAAATAACATTTTGAAATATTCAGTTATCCAAAACTTTTAACAAACTCTGTAAAACACTTTATGTGACACCTTCTCTTTTCTACCCCTTTTTTCTCTTCACCTGATATAGCCTGGTAGCTCTTCACTTCTTCTCCCTCTCTTAGTTGGTTCAACTATGTCAAATACTCAAACTAATTGTGAAGATAACAGGAATCACTGCAACAATATGATGCACATCTCCCAGGTTATGTGCTTATAACCAAATGTTAGCAACATTCATCAGCTAAAGAGGTAAAGCTGTCATTCTGCTTTTGTGTTTGAATACATTATGCTCTCATATTCGTGTAATTTTTCTATGTATTTGTGGTGATGTCCCACTTCTTAAGAAATACAACTTTTTCTACTTTTATGAACATTAATGTTTGGTGAGATAGCCCAAGCAGTCCAAATGTATTGGGGTTTTCACATTTCACACACAGGTCTGGCTTTAAAAACTGCTAAGAACACACTCCTGGGCAAAAATGGACCCTGAGCTATCCACAACAGATTCAAACCAGTGAAGGAAGGAAAGATGACTGCATGGCCTAATGTCTGTACTTGGGAGTAGGAGAGATTTCAGACAAGGAAAACAAAGAGTGACAATGTGATAAAAGAAAATATGTGCAGCAGATTTGAAATGGAATTCTTAAGTCCTTGCAGGAAGAAACAGTATTTAAAATACCTGTTCCAGGCTGCAGAAGAAACTTTAAGCTATTATGTTAAAAAAAAAAATAAAATTACTTCCTTTTCATGACAAAGTGGGAAAGTTTTAGTTTTGTTTACAGTTCCAGAAATATCTCAAATTTATAGGATAGTTTTAGTTACAGCAATTTTTTTTTTAGAGTATGACCCTAAAAATGTAACAAGTCAGTAAAGCAGTGGTTAGAAAATATGATTATCTTCATATTTAACATAGGATTCAGTTTGATGCATGCACTACACATAGGACTCCATTTCTTTCCTAGAAAACGTGGTGTTTTCTACAATCCGTCTAGGCAGGTCTTGTGGATGGTATGTAGTGCCTTGGCTAGACATTGGCAAGGAATTTTTCAGGTAACATACAAATATAACAAACATTATTAAATATGTATTTTATTTCATCTTCTGTCATGACACCGGAAGCTATGGGTGTTAATGAAACACCACAAATCAATAGAGTACACAGAGGTAAAAAAATTGGCTTTTGCCCTTTTTTCCTTTATTCTTTTTTTAAATTTTCTGTACAATATGAGTCAATTAAAGTTATGATGACTGAAAGACAAAAATTTCCATTTTTACACCCAAACTGAACGCTGATCTGAGGTATGATTCTTACAACTGGTACTTCACTAGTCACTGGCTGAAACTTACCACAAAATGTTAGCAATATGTAAAAATTTGCACAGGACCAAAAAAACAAGACTACTAGAAATTTTGGGTATGACCTCTGAAAGTCTTGTGGTCAGACCTCCCTGCTCAAGTAAGGATGCTCAGAGCCAGTTGCCCAGTGCTGTGTCCCAATGGCCTTTGAGACTCCACAAATTATTGGAAAACCCCCAACCTCCCTGGAGCAGCTGGGTCAGTGCTCAGTCACCCTCACAGTAGGAAAGTGTTTCCTGCTGTTTGGAGGGAACTTCCTCTGTTTCACATTGTGCTCATTAACTCTGCCACGGCATCACTGGAAAGAGCTCAACTCCTTCTTCCTGGCACCATCCCCTCAGGTGTTTACAGACATTGATGAGATTCCTCTGAGTTGAGTCTTCTCCAGGCTGAGGAACCCCAGCTCTCTCAGCCTTTCCCCAAAGGAAGGATGCTCCTGTCCCTTAAACTTTGTGGCATTTTGCTGGAGTCTCCAGCATGTTTATTCTCTCTTGTACTGGGGAGTCCAGAACTGGATCCAACACTCCTGCTGTGGCCTCACTGGTGCTGATCACTTTGGCACAGACCACTTAGCAGAAACCTTTGATAGACAGCTACTCTGGGACAGTCTTTCTTCTTATCATAAAGATCACTTGCTGCTCTTTGAGGATTAGTAATGCCCAAATGCTCAGCCCAAAGGGTGGGAGGAAAAAAAAAAAGGGGGGGTGCAGATTTCAGCATGGATAGGACTGTTTTGTCAAGAGCAAAATCCTCATTTCCTCAGTTATACTTGGAAATTTTTTTGGTATAGACAAGTTATTATTCTGGTCAATCTGGCCAGACTGGTCTTCAAGAGATTGGATTCCTTTTAGTCTTACTATAGAGCTGTCTGAACTGCTGAGGGATTTTGTTTTTCCTTTTAAGTATGAAGCAACCACTAGCTAATGCAGTGTGCCATTTTTCTAATCTATATAGACTATATACTTTGTATGGGCTCCTTAATATTTTGCTATGTGAACCAATTTCATGAACCATGAAACCCAAGAGTCTGCAGACAGTCAAATCCACTTCCTCAGAGCCAAGCTGTGTTACTCAAACACGTGTTCAAATACGTTACTGCATTTGAAAGGAGTATTTGTAGCATGTTTTTCCTGAGTTAACCCCTCACCAGGAAAATACATAGTGGAATTATGAGTTCTACAAGACAAGTTTCTACCAGCAGGATCACCATGTCCCACACTTCTGAATTTTTTTTTTCCTAGAGTTTGGAGCATTTAATAGAAGCATCATGATCAAGATTGGTGCCCCACTACTCTTTCATGGTTTCCTGTGAAAGCAGGACCTCCATTCACTACTGTGGTTTTCCATGAAAGTGGCCACTGTGAGGTTGTGTTGGATGGACATCTCATTCCCCTAAGAGGACATAGCCTTGGGGAAACCATCTCACAGGACCTGTAGCTGCTGAAAGCAGAGGCTGCTGTGCCCCTGGTCCCCAGACCCGCTCCACCAGCCAGCTCATTCAGCTGGGCACACTGCTCACAGTGATAATGGTGTTTAATCAACTTCTGCAGTCAGGCCCACGGAGATGATCAGGAGTGTTGGGACCTTTAATTTCCCCTTAGGTACAGTATGGAAAATTGGTTCTATAAATTATACAGCAAAATGACCTGACCAAACTGCTGCCTACACTTTCCTTTTATGTAGCACCAGACTGGATGCTACAACATTTGTTAGTGCCCCAGTGAGCAGCCAGCCCTGTTAGGTGCTCCACCTTCTGCTTTCCCACATCATGAGAAGTGAAGTGGGCAATGCGTCATATTTGGGGAAAGAATATTATGCTGAGAATAAAATCATCCTTTCAGAGTTTTATTTTAATAGCAATTTATTTCCCCCTAGGAAAAGATAATCAGACCATATAACCTTACTATTCACAATCAAGTAACATGGGGGCTTTCCTGCATGAAAGCTGTGCCATGGTCTCTACACATATCTTGGCATAAAAAGATCCCAACAAACTAATAAAACTAATCCCAGCCCAGTAAACAGAACTGTATTTATCTCAGAAATAACACCTTTGTGATACACCATTTTCCTTTACCCCTTGCAACTTCATAAGCTTTGGAAAACGTGGGTTTGAAATATCGCTATATGTGAGGCTTATTAAATTAGTCCGTTCCTTTCAGTATTTAAAAAAAAAAAAAAAAAAAGAAGATTAAAACTTAAGTAATTTCATGGTCTGAAAACAGTGTCAATAAAAGTGAAATAATGTTTGTACAGTCTAGTAAGGTGGGTTAACCTTTCGAAGAACATAGCAAATGCTTTGTGGAAAAAGAAATTACATTCACATGTCCCCTTGGCTTCGCAGAGGTAGCTTTCTAATGTATCATGAAAGAGCTGCAAATACATGTATTGAATAGCAAGTATGCTGATAGTTGCCCTGTGGCAGGTTTAAGAAAGGCGACAGCCAGAGTACACAGCAGAATGGTTGCTGTGTCAGTTTTGACATCTGTTTTGGAAGAATTTTGTCTGTCTCTAAAGCAGTGTGATCCTCAGTGTACAGTCACTTTGGAAGTGTTAGCTAGTCCACGTTGTGCCGAGCACATTGATGCTTTGAAGTGTCAAAAGCTGCTCAAGATATTTTAGCAATATATAAGCCCATTTCCTTTGACAGAAGATTCAAGAGAAGGCTGTGGGAGAGTGAAATTTCTTCTAGAAGATTACACCCATTTCTATATTAAGTGGCAGAAAATCTTCCAGTCTCTCTAGCCTTTGAAAATTATGATCTAAATTCTGAGTCTGCTTATATCCTTCCCCTGACTGGGCTGCTGAAGCTCAGGAATTGTGTCCATTGAAACAAACTGACTGTGGATGTAGATGAGGAAAGCTCTGGGCTTGAAAGAGCCTAGAAGAGTAACCAAAATGGGGAAGGTGAGGGAATGAGGTACAGCATGGAGAACTCCGTGCAGTTTAATCACCTTCCTGCACACATTTGTTCTGTTCCCTGTAATAGCTTATTGTAATCTAAAATTCAGTTCATAATTAACATTTTTTTTTCCATTCTGTTAATTTGAGGGACTTTTACAATTAGAATTCTTAAACGAAACTCATTTAATGTTCAAAAAGACAGAATTGTGTCTAATTAAAGATAACAGCAAATCAGCCACATAAAACAATCACATGCTGTACTGAGTATGATTACAACAGCCAATGTGTTGAGCACTGTGAGATATATCCTCTGTTGCTGATGGGGAAATATGCTGTGTCTTCTCTGATATTGCAATTTCCCCCCGCCTTTGCCCAGGTAGCATTTATCCATTTTTTTAAATGCTGTCATCCTGCAGATTAGTTGCAGGCAACAAGGCTTTTCATAGTGTGGCTCTAATTCCCCATTATGATACAGCACTGTGCCTTAGGCATTGCACTGCAAGCAATAGCAAAGATTTACTTTCTCCCAGTCAATGCTGCACAGGCTCCAGAGCCAATCCTTCTATCGACACTGCCTGCTTAAACAGCTATGGATGGTTCATCAACCCCCCCTGTGCTAACAGAGAACAGCACACAGCTCTCATCAGTACTTTTCTTCCCACTTTTCTTCATCCTTCAGTTTTGTTTTCCTTACTGAAGATTCTAGTAGGCCACAATGGAGCATATCTGGTTAATAGGCAAGGCATAAAATAAGTTTGGAGATATGTTAATCAATCTGAGAGGAATTTTTAGGTACTGAAATCACTGATTAACATCCAAACTTGTGCATAGGCGGAGACACACATTATCAGCATCAAACTAGATGTCAATTTAAACCTGCTAGCTGAACTCAAGCTCTCTTTCAAGAAAATCTCGGGATGTACAGACAGATATTGAAAATTAAAAAGCTTTGATTTCAGTTGTTATAATAGGGATGACACTGAGAGTTTCTGTACTAAACTTATTCCAGTCAAGATTCCACCATTAACCTTAAAGCCCAAGCTTAATCTCACTTTACATAAATTAAATGAGAATCTGGAGAGTCAGATAGAAGTAGTCAAGAGGGTCTACTTCTGTCTCAAGATTGACCCTCATTTATGAGGTTGTGGATATAGGCTTGAACTGGCATAACATGAATAGTCGCACATAAAGTGTGAATTTTTGGAGAGTCAGTAACCTTCGTATTTCAGACCACTGCTACTAGCGCAGAAATAAAATCATGGAACAAGGATACAGTGCATCTGTTGGAGAATTTAGCAATGTTTAAGATACTTTGGCTGCTGGCAGATGTTAACTAAGTTAGAATAGTAAACATAACCTTCAAGTGCTCCTGTTTGTAGAGAGTTTATCTGCCCAGCTAAACCAGTGCAAAAGCCAAAGCTTTGCTGAAGATAAATAAGGTTCCTATGCAAAGAATATACCTGTTCTCTTCTAAGAAGCAAAGCTACCTTTATTCTCACTTATAATGGACTTATTCTGAAACTATGGGAGCATGAAAAAGAATTGCAAAACCCTCTTGCTGGTTTTGCTCTCTTTCAGGTATTCTTGAGCTGTCAGAAGGGACAGAAACTTATTGTTCATGAGAATCAGTCCCACTGGATTTAACAGCACAGAATAATATTTGAAAACTGTTCAAGAATGAATAAATCTAATAAAATAAAGGTAATCATTACTTAGATTTGGAATATATCACACGTCTCCCAGACCAAGGATCTTTTAATTAAAAATGAGTTTACAGATTTCAGTTTTCTCTGTATGAAAAAAGTCATACACTTTATTTTTATCTACAGTTGTTCTTGGCAATCCATGCCAATCTGTAAATACTCTGGATTTTGTCCCAAAACCCTCCAGTAAATGACCTCATTAAAAATATAGCAGTATACAATAAACTGGCAGAAAATGATTGCAGCTACCAAAAGGCTTAATATTTTAATATGCACAATTACTTCAGTAACTGGGGGCCAAATGCAGATATAGGTGGAGAGTCTCTTCTACTTAATACTAATAAAAATATTAGTATTTAATATCTGTGTCTAGATTTAGTCTGGCTTATACTGTCAATTGACTTAACAAAGGTACTGCTAAGGCATTTTTTCCAAAATGAGTGTTTAAAATCTGTGAGGATAATTTGGGAAAACTCGTTATTTTGTAGACATAGCCTTATTTTTGTAGCCTTTTTCAATCATCAGGATATGCCTGGACATTTCTGAATCTCACAGATTCAGAAACATGTGAAACACCATTAGTACCAGAGGTCCCAGGTCACATCTCTTTACAGAAAACAGAAACAAAACCAGAGCTGATTTCATTCACATTTCTCAGCATGAGAACTTGGAACTAGAAATGTTATTATAAATAACAAGGAAAAAAAATAGATTTTACTAAAAGCTAAGGACTAATTTTTCCTTAGAGTAGGATCACTATCATTCCAGTGTTTCTGGTCTTCTGTTGCTGAGAGCACTAAGATATTACATCATCATTGCAAACTGCTCAAGAAATTATGATGTTGGGACAACATTTAAAAGTGTTTTGTATCAAGTCAAATACCTTCTGATATTTTTATAGGTATAAAGGAAAAGAATTTTTTTTAAAGACCATGATAAAAGCTTACTTTGGAAAATGTATGTTTACACCTTCAAACAGAAGTGTCTATAATTCTGATTAGGTGAAGCCATTTTTTTTCTGCAATATTTATTCAGCATTCTTGACAGTCACTTTGCTATCATCTTCTTCAGCATTCCCATTACAGCCAATTATTTTAGTATGTCAGAGTAATACCCTGGAATCCTTTTGACATGGAGGTCTCCCTGGGTTTGGGGACTGTTCTTGCTGCAAGGAGCTGATTTCATTGAGCAGGATGGACTAAGGGCTCAGTCCTGAAAACCCAATGCAGTTTTGCTGTTGCTTGCCATGGCAATCCCAAGGAAAACCCCAGGGAGCCCAGATGCTAAAGCAGGAACACTTGGTTTCCTGCCAGGGTGTGTATGGCTTCCTCCACACTCCAGCTTGGTGCTCTGGATTCAGCTGAAGGGGCTGAAGTTGACAGCCCATGTCTGTGTGACTGCCTGCTTCTCTGGCACCTCATGTTGAAGGGACAGCCTGGACAGTTCCATGCTTGTTATCCAGCATGCATTATATGACTTTGGGTAGTGCTCATCTGGGTGTGCACAAGTGCTGACCCCTGCTCTCAAAGGCTCTTCCTGTCCCTCCCCAAGAGAGCAGGGGGGAATGGATTGGTGCAAGGCGTGATGAAGCCAGTGCAGCAGCAGGTTTCCTCCGCAGTTGCATTTCTCAAATTTGCTCCTCAGACTCCTGTCACTCCTCTTGCTTTATTAAAGTTAAATCTGCTAAAAAATGTTTTTACTGTTAGCTCAGCTGAAAACTGAGCTGGGGCTTTAGAGTGCTTTAGTCAAGTTCATTCACAATAATCTATCTTTCTTCATTTTCTTTTTTTTTAATGTAGCTCTTGCATAATACAGTCACCTTTCCTCCACACAGAGCAATAATCCTCCATCACTCAGGGCAAGAGCTATCCTCATAGGTCTTCTTTCTCCATGTGAAATCCCAAACAGTATGGACATGCTTTGAAAGTTTAAATGTCAGTACTCTTCCACAGTGCCTGTTGCTGATCAGGAATGGCAAGATGAGATCTTCATAAGAGCCAGACAGAAAGAGACAATATACATTTGGTGTTTCTAAAAAGAGAGAATATGACTGCACCACTTAGACTATCTGTCCTGTGATCATCTGCATGCCTTCCTACCCTCCCTGCCTCCCTCCTTTATCTCCCCAGTTTTCCTAGTCCATGAGACAGGTGAATGAGCAACGAGTTTTTAGGGCAGCAAAGGCAGGAAAGAAAGAAAAAAGACTTATAGGATGGTGCTACCCCTTCAGAATCTGACTGCCAAAAGCAATGGCCCACAGAGCACAGTCCCATCCCTTAAGAATTGTTGGGTTTTCTATCAAGTCTTTCCACCCTGCTGACGGAGGATTTACCTTCATCTTCATCACTGATGTGCTGAGCCATGCTGAGTGGCAGAGGGAGCCTTGGCTTAGGGACTCATGGTAGAGTGTGAACATTGCAGGTGGAGAACAACAGGTGAGGCCAGAGCAAGGGGGGTGCAGGTTGTCTCTATCCAAGCACACAGCTTTTAGGAAAAAAAACGTGCCTTGTATGCGTATTGACTTTTTCATGGCATGTCCCAGGGGAGGTTGAGCCACAGCTGCTGTGCTGGGTGCGTGCCTGTCTGGATTGCATTTGCTCTACCACCTGTTGCAAGTGGGAAATCACATTGTCTATTGTAGAACCAAGGACAGACTTGACAGACTTTAATTGCAAGCAAATAAGCAAGGGTATGGCTGCAGCTCTGCTGGCTCTATTTTGAC
This sequence comes from Pycnonotus jocosus, assembly GCA_013400435.1. Lineage (NCBI taxonomy): Eukaryota > Metazoa > Chordata > Aves > Passeriformes > Pycnonotidae > Pycnonotus > Pycnonotus jocosus. The sequence continues at coordinate 82,095 of VWYP01002585.1, read as the reverse complement.
CAGCTGCAGCTCCATGAAGAGAATGCCCAGGGGAGAAGAGAGGACCTAAGCCCTGCTAAGAGACTTTTCAGTAAAAGCAGAAGAGAAAATTCACTGTTTGCCCATACAGATAAAGGATAAGGAAGTAAATAAATAAATATAATAGCTCTCCTTTAATTATTTTCTTCTAGCAAAGAGATATATCTGAACTCCTGTTTTAGTTCAGAGGACTGCAGTTTATTTCTAGACACTGAAATTTATACAGAAACCAACAGGTTTTCCTGTCTAAATAAAGCATGGGAGAAAAAGCTGTAAGCATACAGTAGCCTTAGAAATCTTCTATGTATGTTGCAGTGAAGATGGGAGAAAAACAGCTACTCTTGCTGAACACGTCACTGAATAATTCTCTCTGTTACCATGATAGCCACACCGCTACCTTGAAAGAAATCGTGCTTGTGTTAATGTGGCATGATGGATGAAAAAAACAACCTTGGATCCACAAGGAGCTGCAGAAAGAACTAATCAATCATGTTCTGTTTCGTTCTTTCTAAACAACTATTGTTGCTGATAACAGGTAAGTAAATAGAATTTATTATCCCAGTGGAGGAAAGCCGAATTAGTTGCCTGATGATAAGCTTCCACACTGTGAGCAAATTGCCTGTTTGCAGACACTCCAAGCTCGAGGGAATGTGTAAGGTCAGAGGTACTCCTTCTGATGAAACAGTGCACTTGGTTTTAAAGGCTGTGCAGCTGGTGATCCTCACCCAGCAGGGATTCAAAAAAAGCATTTTGGGGCCTCCCTCACTTGCAAACTTGCCTTGGCAGCACCAGTGCTCTTTATATGGCCAGGCACACCCTGTCCAGGAACCCAGGATAAAGCTTCACAAATGAGGGACTCAAACTCTTCTGAGCAAATCTAAAGCTGTATACACTGGGAAAAAAAACTTCTGCAAGCTGCCATATGGGGAATGAATCCATTTGGCCTGGAGAAACGGGGCTTGGGTGCTCATGTGATGGATTGAGTAACTGTGGGTGTGAGTGTGAATGTGGGCTGGGGGAGTCTGCCTCAATTCACACACTTGCCACTGGCCAGATCTGACAGCAGGTCCAGAGTTATGCAATCTTCACATCCTGGAAGTTTCATGAAAATAAACTGTAATACAGGTCCAAAGGCCATCTTAGTGCTTCCTCCAACGGAAAGGCTGCTGTGTAATTATATCCCTTATATACATATATACCACACTAAGTAAATAAGGACCTGGTTTCTCACTTATAAAAAAAAACCACAGTGAGGATGAGGTAGTTCACAAATTCAGAAATCCCTGTAGGCACTGTCACTACGAGAATTTTATGAGTGATTAGTTACTCATCAAGTTATTCCTCCCTTCTGCTTTTCCTCAGATAGTTCCCCTGTTAACCTACTACAGCTCTATAAATACTTTTAATTACTGTGGAGCAAAATAAAATGTCTGCTACAGAAATGTGCTTTACGAGAGCAGCAAAATATTCGAGGACTCATTGTCCTGTGTGTGTGGGATCAGGCAAAGGTCATGTGGATGAAATATAACATGATCACCTAATTAAACTCTGTCTCACAGAGAGCACACACATGGAGAGTCTTCTGAATCTTTGTTAACTCTGCATACTTTTCTTAAATTTTGAGTGCTTTGCTCCAAAGTACTTTTTCTTCTTTTCCCTCTTAATAAAAGGCTCGTTTGGAATTGTTCCGGAGGCTTAATGATTTCTTCAAAAAGCAGGCATGCCTCATTTGAACTTTAGCAGCAGCATTGTTTATACCCACAAGTACAGCATAAATCTTGGCTTCCTGATCACTTTTGCTTCTGGAATAGTGAGGAGTTGTGCTAGACTGCAAGCCAGCCATTTGGAAATGAGGGAAGGTGAGATTCACACATTGTTATTGGATTTGTTACATATCGACCAACAGCAGAAGGGTGGAGGTGCTCCTGGGATCAACCTGGCTTCCTGGAGGGCAGAACACCCCAGTGGCTACAGACTGTCTGCCTCCATGAATCTCTCTCTTCAAATTGCTCTTACCTACATAACTTGGTCTTTTTATCCATTCATCTCTACCACACACCCCAGTGTCCCAATATTTATCCCACGTGCGCTTTTTCTGCCTCTCCAGTCCTACTCTAGCCCTCTTTTCCCACAAATGGATCCTCCCTCAGCCTTAACATTTGCTCAGATGCACCTCCTTTAATGCTTCCTCTTACCTTCAATCCCAGGCAGGGGTTTCTGCCCCTTCAGCTGGCAGGAGCCCCCACAGCAAGGTGATCAGCTCCCTGCTTACAGGGCTTTGACTTGAGCACAGCCTCACCTGGCTGTGGAGTGAGCTGACAGCAGGCAGCATTTCAGAAGACAAGCTGCCTCCCCCAAAGCTGTGACGAGGACATCTAAACTGAAATAATTCACTTGTTGAGTAAGTCAAAAGCATGGTTAATGGTGGGGCCAGTCCCCTTCCCATTGGAGAAAAATAAGAGGATGATCATAATATCTCTTAAAATGAAGAGGAAAGTAGGTTCTTTCCTCATTCCATCGGCCAAAGCTGTTCTGTTGCAAAAATTCTAGAGGGGGGAAAAGTCAGCTGGCAGAAGATGTTTTTTTAGGTGGGTTGCTGCCCCACGGTTATTGTGCAAGGCAGCAAAACTGGCTGTCAGATGGAGACTGTCAGTCTGTGTCATGGTGGGGGTGGCTCTCCACTCTGCCTGGTGCAGCAAACCTCTGCCAGCAAGGGGACAAAACTCTTGGAGAGGAAATAATGGCAAGCGTTTACTCTGCTTCCCCCTCAATCCTTTTGCAAAGCAAATGTTCTCTGTTTAAATGCCCAATGTACCTTGTAAGATACCCAGATAACTTCTCTTCCCTTGAAAGGGCCGTATTTGCAGACCAGTACTTGCAGAGGCAATGCCTTGTGCAGCTATCTCACTAGAGGAGATCCAAGCTTGGCTGGAAGCAAGCCTTTTGTGATTCCCATCCTCACAGAGCCACATAATAGAAGAGGACTGTGATCCAAAAGCTAAGCTTTCATTAATGCCAGAATAAAACTCATATATAAATAGAATACGAACTAGGTCATTCTTGCCAATCCAAGTTTGTAGACAGTCTGAAATAATAGCTCTGAGCAGTATATAAACTGTTCCCATTCTTCTCAATGTGGTGCTAACTAGGAAATCTAATTATCACAATTTAAATGTCAGCATCATTAAATATTTTGCTACTGAATACTCTAACAGAAACATCCAGATAATATGCTTTTATTGCATTCCCAAACCACCTCCCATATTTTTCACGGTGTGCCAGATGTACCACCTGTCCTCTGCCCAGTCATCAAAACCTCCAAATTGATCCCTACAATTTTTACTACAAAGTTATCTAGCATTGTCAATCTGACAGCCTGGGATACATTTGAAAAGCTTAAGAGAAGGTAAATAAAATTTGGTGTTGAAAAAAAGACAGCAAGGAATCCTTTACGTGCAGTAATATTAATTTAATTGAGTACAATACTGATTTTAATATTCTTTTTTACATTCAGTTTGACACAGTAAGGTGTTCATGATTGCATTCATCTGGATCTGATGGCATTTCAGACAGTTTCATTCCAGCTTGTTGAGGAGCTGGTAACAAAAATGTTGGCTAGAAAGATGAGGCAACATGTAAGGGTAAATATTTGTCAGAGGAATAGTTGCTGCTGGTTCCTCAGTGCAAGCACTTTTCACTGGTTGTTGCATATGCTGTGCCAGAGGCCATATTGAGCAAATGGCTGTTAAAAAGTTGCAAATAAACTCGTGATTTATTTCACTGTTCACCCAAAGCTTNTTTCCCCTTTCTTTTCCCTTTTTTTTTCTTTTTTCTTTTTTTTTTTTTTTTTCCTGTTGAAGATAAGAACCTTTGTTTGCAACATTTGAATCAAATTGTTGTTTGAAATAAAAATTGAACTTTCAGGCTTACTCATGACAGAATCATAGAATCATTAAGGTTGGAAAAGACCTTCAAGATCATCGAGTCCAGCTGCTAATACACTGCCAAGCTAAACCACGTCCCCAAGTGCCACACTTACACATCTTTTAAACACCTCCAGGGAGGTGACCACCACTTCCCGGGGCACCCTGTTCTAATGCCTTACAAACCTTTTCATGAAGAAGTTTTTCTAAACCTCCCCTGGCACCACTTGGGGCCATTCATTCTTTTCCTTTTGATTGGTATTTGGGAGAAGAGGCTGACCACCATCTCATTACAACTTCCTTTCTGTTAGTTGTAGAGAAAAATGTGGTCTCTTGTGAGGGTCCTTTTCTCCAGGTTAAACATCCCCAGCTCCCTCAGCCACTCCTCACAGGACTTGTGCTCCTTCCCCAGCTCCAGTGCCCTTCTCTGGACACCTCCAGCCCCTCATTGACCCTCCTGAACTGAGGGGCCCACACTGAACACAGGATTTGAGGTGCTGCCTCACCAGTGCCCAGTACAGGGGGACAATCTCTGCCTGGCCCTGCTGGCCACGCTATAGAGGCCAGGATGCCACTGGCTTTCTTGGCCACCTGAGCACACCCTGGCTCATGTTCATCTGCTGTTGAGAAGCTTCCCAAGGTCCTTTTCTCCCAGGCAGCTTTCCGGACACTCGGCCCCCAGCCTGTAGCACTGCAGGGGTACAGGCCCAGCACTTGATCTTGATAGAAGGGCAATGAAGCTGGTGAAGGCATGAACACCCATCTTAATCCATGGGAAGTTGGTTGCTCCACAAGAATGTTGTAGGAAACAGTTTCAAAGGCTTTACAAAACATAGACAATATCCACAGCCTTCCCTTTATCCACTAAGCAGGTCATCTCTTCACAGAAGGAGACTGGGTTAGGCAATCAGGACCGGTGTTTCACAAACCCCTCCCAGCTCAGCCTGATCCCCTGGTGCTCCTGCATGTGCCATGGCAGTCAAGATGCTCCATGAGCCTCTACACCACCCAAATGAGGCTGATAGACTGACAGGCCTCTAGCAACAAACCTGTAATGACCTCTAGCTCAAAGTGTTGACAAAAATTATTATCATGAAATGCACATTCTATGCATAAAAAAAATCTACAGGTGAAGAGATGGGTTGATGTAGAACTGCCATAGTATGGCTCTGAGCTGCTGAAGAGTTGGATTCTCTTGAAAACCCTGTGGCTGGAAGAGCACAATTCTGGCCTTTCTGTCTGCTGCCTTACCCAAAGGATACCTGTGCACAGCAGCTCATGTGCCAAAGCAGGTCCTGTGGCTGGAGCAGGCTGAGCTCCCACAGAGTTCCTGAACATGTCTGTAGCCAGTAAGTGAATGGTTCTACCCATGGCACAAGTGGATGGGCAGAACCATGATCCCAGGCAGATCTGATCCCAAATATGACATTGGTCAATTGGAGAGACAGATCAGAAGCAGCAGCTAAGGCTGCTTGAGGAAGGCACAGACACCTAACCTTGGCTGCTGGCAGAGGATAAGAATTGCAACCTGAAGAATCTGTGAAGAGTGCACCCGTCCTCATGGATCATCACTGATCACCGTAGGTATCTTGCATTGCAAGCCATTACTTCTCTGAGTGGTTGCCATTGCTTCTCTGAGTGATGGCAATGTCCTTAAAATAACAAAATATATTATAGAATTTATCTCTTGAGATCATGAGAGGTTTGAAGTAAGACTACGAGCTAGAGTTGCAGTCCTGACAAGAAAGGCTGTATCTGCATTCCTGATGGCAAAGCATATTTGATGTGAATTACACTGGACTTCAGAGATGGCAGCAGTTGATGACCCTTTAGATTGATTCTCCAGTGTGTCTTGCATCAATAGATGAATAAACAACTGCCCCAAGAACTGTGCAAATGGAGCAAAATGAACCACCAGGTCTCTGAACTATAGCTTTCTTTCCAGATGTTCAGGTGAGACGCGGGTTACAAAAAATATCTCCCTGATGATGTCATCTTGGACAGGAAGATAAAAAAGAGCTTCCTATGTCAAGGCAGCTGTACTAGCCACATTCTCTCTGTTCTTTAGATAGTATCAGTGCTGTCAAAATCAAATTGAATACTTTGTAGTTTCAAATCAGGAAACATGAGTGTTTTCTCAGAATAATTTCTAGGTGAAATTCAAATTGCAATTCCCTTTAAAATGTAGACCACTGCAGTCTGTGTGGTTGTTCCAAAGTTTTCCAACTCAATAGTTTCCTTGAAAAAGGGAAGGAACAGTTTTCACTGGTATCCATTCTAGTCTTCAAATAGATGCTAACTGTGATTTTGGAAAGAACTAATCAATGAGCACATTAGCATAGGACTTTATCTCCCATATAACTGGCATATAACTTCAAAAATCCCCTTGTTTGGTACTTCAGAGAGGTTCTCTATTCACTCAGGTTGATAGCTAAATATCTCCTCTTCTGAACTTAGTGTCTCAACCAAAAAGTATAGTGTGGGCTACTGCTTGTTTTAGGCTACCTCCAAGAGCTAATTGATAGTTCTTTGGATGCAGCTTTGCCATCACTTTTGGAATGATACACCAATGGAAAAAAAAAAAAAGATTTATAGCCAGTCCAAAGACCAAAGATTTCTGGTGAGGAACTTGGTGAGGAACAATAAGAGAACAATTCAGATAGAAAAAGTGTTGGATTTCTAATGGTATTTTGCTCTTGTTATGTCTTTTCATCTCTTTCCAGTCTGCTGATGCTCAGAGCAGAGAGTGTGTGGTCTCATTGCAGCCATCCAGAAGGAGAGAATTAGTGGTCTGCTCCATGACAAGATTAAAGAACACAGACTTGTAGAATAAATAAAAGTTTAGTTGGATATGAGCATTGTCAGTGGGAATGAAAACCAACCCAAATTTTAAAGTACTCTTTAAAAAGCGACCCATTCATAGAGGAAAAAATTAGAAAAATAACCACATATTCTGTAGTGGATCAGACCTTAAGTCTCTCTAGGGAAAAATAGTCTCCAGAGGTGAGTGGAATCTTAGCTCCCGGAGCAAGTCTGCGGCAGGATCTGGAGCTCATCTGTGAGTCTCACAGGATGGTGCTGGCTGGAAGTGCAATATTTCCAGGCAGGCAATGCTTTATTGTGTGCCATACTGCAAATACTTCTGCTGTTCTGATCTTACCAGACTGTGAACTATTTTCTTTCCTGCTCCTGAGGGATCTCACAAAGGAAAATTATAAACAAACAAACAAAACCCTTCTCTTTGTTCCTGTGTCCTCTGAGTGTTCAGTGAAGTTCTCCTGTGAAATAGAGGCCTGAACTGGAGCTGAAGGGGCAAGCTGAGCTGAATAAATACATTTTCATGAGTTGAGATCTCAGAAGTCCTCAGTGGTAGAAAGTGCATTGATATAGATCCATCAGAGCATTTAAAAACTATATCCAAGGCTCTTAGCACTGGCAATATTTGACCTATAATGAAAGTAATTTACTTGGCATCATCCCTTCCAGAAAGAAAACACACTAATGGCTTATTATTTGATAAGTGATTTCAGTGGAAACATTTCCCGTTCTTGAATAAGATTTTCATCCATAAAGAGAGTAACAAATCAATGGTTGAGGTCTTTGCTAAAGTGAAAAAGTATTTGGAGACTCTTCGAAAAGTCCTTCCCTTGGCTCAGATAGTTTGCATAAAGCAACATTATGATGTTCCCATTTGAAAACTATTTTCACTCAAAATAGGAGGAAATTTTAACCAAGAAAGTATCTTTTACCTGATATAGCTTTGCTCTAATAAATTATTTCTTCCTGCAAATGCTCTACTAATCAAAATAAAAAAAGAATACTTTTTATTCTACTCACGTGTGCCATTGTAATTGTACTTCTTTCAGCTACTATAAAAGGGACTTCTTTTTTCCCTCAATTGTCTTTCTTTCCATTTGAATAAATACATAAAGAATATATGTAATACAAAACACATTCAGGGGGGGAAAAAAGCTTAAATGTAGAAATTAGAGGAATTAATATGGTTACTGCATTATTTATTTTGCAAAGAGCAAGAAATGCTGGCCAGGAAGTAGCTGAGTCATATTAACCTCTGCCAGCCTGAAAGCTGGAGACACTCAGAGATGATTGTAGGCAGCTCTAAAGCTACCTCAGGTAACTGCAGTGCAGAACTGGATGAGGTCAACTTTAGTAAAAGGAAAAGTGCATAATGTCTGGACAGATGAGGGATTGCAATGGCTATTTGTCAGTCTTTGAAAAAAAAATTCCCAAAAACCTCATGTTTGTGTTTACCGGCAGTACCAAAGTTCAGTGGTGGAAGTTTTTGTGAAAACACAGTTCCTAAACAAGTATTGCAAATTTTTCAAAGAAAGACATTTTGAAAAAATGAACAGTAGCATTTGTAATAGCTAAGGAACTGAAACCTCTTAGGTACCTCGCAGTATTCACCTAAACTGCTAGTAAAAAGGATTCAGATGTATTTTCTTTATTTTACTAGTTCACTTTTCTTTCTTAACAAATACTATTTTATTATCATTTTTACATGCTTGAATTAATCAAGACTAGTGAGAATAGCTGTATTTCTATTCAGGGAAAAAAAAAAAAAAGATAGGAACCAAGCACCAGAGTCATCATCATCCTGGTAAGAGTTACTCAGATCTGCTGTTTGCTTAATAACCAGAGAAGATAAAGTTTTCCATTTTACAGGAAGCATGTACTGTGTTTGGAAACATTCCTTATCTCTCTGTGTCCTAAATACCAATGTGGAAATTGAGAAATGCCCCTCCTATCACACACATATGGGAGATGATCTGCAGCCTGCAGGATGCATTTGGTTGTGCCAAGCAGTTCTCGCTGCTCTTAAATCCTGAAGGATTATTATTCAAAGGAAATTGGAGACATCCAAACCCATGTCTCACATCCTGGAGGTTTTAGAGTTTTCCACGGGATTAATTATTTACTGGGTCCTAGTTTGGGTCTGGAGTACAGTAAGGGAAATTGTATTTGGGTCTGACAGCACAATATTCACCTCTCTCAAGTCTGAACTCGGCCATCAGTGTCTGCATCAGCCAGTCACCAACTGGAACAAAATTTGAAATACTTTAGGAGCAATTGCTGATGGTTTTCTGCCTAGAAGCAAGATAAAACAGATTATATCTACAATTCTGAGGCACTCTTTTAATTCTGAAATAGTAATGTTTTCTAGACCAAAATACAGTTAAGAGAGACAGATAAAAATGGATAATAAATTATCCTAGTTTATTGTCTTCTCTTTTGATAGCATTTTCTGAAGATATGTCTGTAGGACTGAGGTTATAAATCTACAGGTTTAATTATAGAATTCTGAAGTTAAGAATATTGAGTCTATGCTGTTCTATTCAGGATTCTGAGATGTTTCTCCCCTGTTAATAAATGGAATGATTTTGCAAAGGAATGCCATTGATTTTTTTTCAATTTTGCATTTCATTTATGACCATTTTCATTTTTCAGAAAAAGAACCATTTCTGCAACAACAAAATTTGTTGGAGAGTTGAACTTCTACTTACTTTTACTGCAACATCCTTCTTACTTCATGGTAATGTTATTCCACAGGATTTTCTGTCTGTGTAGTGACTTACTTCAAAAAATATTATGGACAGAAAAATCGTTCTTAATCTCTGACACCTACATCTCATGATGTAGAATGCTTTAATGCAATATGAATGGAAAGTTTCTCTGTAAACTTTGGAAAAAATTATCCTGTTTAGGCTGCAACGGTCCATGTCATCACAAATTCATCTTGTTTGTGATGGAAAGCCCCTCAGCTGCTTGAACTCTCTCTTAGTTCTTATCTTGCATCACAGTAACCTTTGGTAGTCAGTATGCATTAGCCATTTTCCTTCTGTTTATTATAAATCTGAATTAAAATCTCAAATCCTGTTCCAATAACCTGCTTTATTAGCTTTATTGTAGCCATGAAATCTAGTCCCTAATGTTCTAATAGAGAGAAGCACTTAATGGTTGTATATAAAAGTAATTTCATTCTTTTAGATGCTTTAGTGAGCAAGGTGCTTGAGGATTAAAATTGCCCGTAATGTTATAAAGGAATGCAAAACATATTAAAAAAAGTTTCACAAACAATGTAAAAATGCACATTTCTGTTATCAAGATAAAAGGTCACAGAATAAACACGAACTGAAAAATTTCACTCTAATCTTACCTTTGAAGGCACAATACATCCTCTGAAGTGGCACAGGCTTATCAGAGAAATGGTGACACGTAATCCACATGACTGATCTTCCTCCCAAACTGCTGATCACACTTTTCAGTGGTTTTCTAGCTTCCTGCACAGGAGTTAGGCTCTGTCCCCTGCCAGGGTGGATCATGGGGCCTACACCAAAATCAGCACCACACACCCCTTTACACAACCCATGACTCTGGCACGTGGCATGTATGACATGGGATGGCACGTGTGGTTGCAAGCAGTTTGGAAAGATTTTTGGAATACAAATTCATTTGTGAGCAACAGACTGACTAAACAAGTCTTAACTGCTGCAAGCAAGGCAGCGTGCTAGATTATGTGTGTGAGGTATTCAGTGGGACTGAATGCCATAAATAATTCATAGAAAATGTTATGGCTTTCGCTAAAATAATACATATAATACATGGAAATGTATATTCATTTTTATTCTTTAAGGATTTTGTGTATTCTCTAATCTGCATACAAGTAACACTCAGAAGTCAGAAAACATATTACCCTTCCTGCATTGCTAATATCCCAGTACACAAGCCTTCTGCTCTTTAGATGCTCTTTTCAGTTGTCTCACTGGAGTGATGACCACAAGAAAAAAAACATTCAGTCTCACCCATAAACCCCACACTATTTACAGGTAAGGTTTGGCTGTACAGTTAGAAATAATTTTATGTCTAGTCTCCACATTAATATCCATGCTAGAAGTCATAATTAAAGCTAATTGCTGTCTTCTGTTGGGCCAAGGCTCCACAGAGGACAAGCTGTATCCTTTACTTACGGCTTCACTGTCTTTCCAGCATCACTTGAAAAATTAGGCCCTCAGTTTTGAAAAGCTATTTTCCTCCACTCATATGATTAAGAATGATGCTACAGGTGTTAAAGAATTACTGATCTTAGACATATCCATTCTGCTGCTTTTGCAGTTGCGTGCATTTGATTTTAGTGTGTGGAGTTAATAAATTGTATAAAAGCAGTTAAATACATCAACATATTTGTAGTTTTTGAGTCTAATTGATGCTATTCTGTATTTCTTAATGCATTACCTATTGTTTGCGGGATCTATTTCATCTGAAGTATTTTGTTTTTAAGTAGGGCCCTCATGAGTGTTAATAATCTTTTTTTTTTTACTGTAATAAGTAAGAAGTCTATTTGAGGTCCTATTTTAATCATTAGTTTTGATCCTTTTAATTAAAATTGAAAATAAGATTAAAACCAGATTTCATGTTGATACTCACCCAAGACAAACGTTATCTCACTAAGGAATTACCATCTTCTCTCTTTCAGTCACTACTGTGAAAGGGCTGAACTGATTTTCTGGATTTTTTTAAATGATATATATACCACTTGTCTTGTGATAACTTTTGCAGCTGTCAGGAAGTTTAACCCTTCCTCTCCAGAATTTGAAATCTGTGGTCTAGTGAGGGATAATAGTATGGTCTGAAAACATGTGTAAGTTCATTAGACAGTTCTGCTTGAAGCATTTTTTATTTTTGCATATAACATGCCCTGCAGATTATGAATCTTAAGTATGTGCAATGGTTCTTTTGCAATCAATCCATGATCCATGCTGCTAAATCACGTACAATAATCTAAATGATTTTAATAGTAACTGTCACAGTAACTCTAAGTGTCACTGAGAAATGACATAGCCATAATATAAAGGCTGTCAGGAAGCACCTTTACAAATTTTCTGATCCTCAGAATGTTTTCAGTTCACTTGTCATCTTTACTTTTTCAACTACAAAAGCCAAAGCTTAAAGAGAAAATAGTGAAAAAGCAGCTACAGAAGCATGCTCTGCTTTATGTCTTCTTAGGCTTCTGGCAGCTCACATCGAAACAAACCCAGCCTTACCTACAGCTGGACCTGGCTCTCCACGTCCATCCTAGCCCACCTATGTCAGCAGATGCAGTGCCCCTGTGGCTGGAGGCTGTCCTCTGAGGGCCACCCAGAAGGAAATGTGGCCAGGAACTGTGAGAGGGAGAGCACAGTCTTGACAGAGCAGGGCAAGCCCCACAGATCACAGCACCTGCCTTGGAACTAGCTCTGATTCCCAGCTACAGCGAAGTGCAATTATAAGCCCTTGCTACTGCACATTGTCAATAAAAACAAAAAAGGAAGAAAGAAAAGCAAGAGAGAGAGAGAGAGAAAACAAGCAAACAACAACAACAAAAAAAAACAAACAAAAAAAACCCCAACAAACAAGGGAACCTGCAGCTTGCAAATGCTTGTAAGATTTCAATCTGTAGGCTCACCCCAAACTCCTCAGGAGCTGAATCCTTCTACCTCTCCTCCCCTCTCCCTACATGTCGAAGCTTAGCTCCCACTTCTGACAGCTATGTACCCCTCCCAGCTCAGCCCTTGGCACAAACCAGGTGCATGAGAAGACAAAAATGAGAGGGTTGCCATGCTATGCTTTTGGTATGAGTCCTTAGCATTGCAATGGGGTGGTAAGAGGCAGTGGCTTATAGCGGATATGCCAAATAATATTCCAAATAAGTATTCATCCATCTTTAACTATGAGGCACCTGTTCGTTCAGAGGATTAAGGCATATGTTTGTATCCCCCTGCGTTGCTAGACTTCTTCTGTGAGTGTTGGCACAGAAATGCAGGCTAGAATTTTCACCTTCAGATTGGAGCTATTTTTGTTGTATCAGTGAAAAAGCCCAAATCACAAACAGCCAGCTAAGAGTACAGAAGCATAATTTCCACCATCGAATTAAAAAAAGTTTAGTCAGACATGACAAAAAGCATTTTATGTCAGCTTCATGAACATGAAAAAAGGATGGATTTTCAGCAAACTGAAAAGGGACACATTAAAAGCAAATGTAATGAGGCTTTGCTGCTCCGGTACGGTATAGCATCCTGAAGGGATTTTTCATGTCACTGGGGTAGAGAGCAGTGCTTCTCTTGAAGCATTTCCCAAGACAGCCTCAGGAAATCAAGCTGTGACACACATCTGGATAGCTCTGTACACAAATGGCATTGCATTTAGATATGGAGTTGGCACAGAAAAAACCGTAGTCCATGCACCATTACGCATTTCTGCAAATCCTCAGTTCAACAAGAATCGCAAGTAGACTGAACAGCTTTGTCAGCAAGTGAATATTTTTCCATGCCACAGACCATCAGACAAAAAAACCTTACCTGGAGAACCATCTACAGGACAGGTGGCTGATATTTTACCATTTTGGAAAAGATGTCAAATTACAAATCTTCAAAAAAACACAGTAGGAAATGTGAAACATAGTGGCATGGCGTGAACCACTGTTTGCACTAAACTAATAGGTGTGGAAGATTAATGCATTCAGAGAAATCAGAACAGCTTAAAAATTCATCAGTCTGGAAGTATTTAAGCAGCTGAAAGGGTTATTCATACAAATTAGATGTTGCTTTACTGTTTATCCCTAAAGGAAGAAAGGTTTCATAACTTTATGGGAGAAGCTGAATTGCTCCAAGGCTGCAATACACATCTTTTTCAGTCTGTTTTGTGAGAGGAGGTCTAATTGACAGCAGGATTGGACTCCAGCCTGCTTTATGGAAGACTGATTTAAGTGCTGTAGGTTATATGGTGTTGCAGTTAGATAAGGCTGCTCCTTGCAGGAAGCAAAAGTTCACAGAGTTCAAGGGTTGCTTCAAGTCAACATTGTTTTTACAAATTGGGTAAAATCTGTTTGTTAAAATAGAAATATTTTCCCACTGAAACACAGAAGGACAAGATAGTTAGAAGCTGTCTTCCTGTTTGTGAGATCTTTTTCTGGGCTTTTCACAGTTGGAAAGAAAAAAAAGTCATTTGCTCTTGGCTACCTTTCTGGGGCCACACACACTCTGCCTGTCTGGTTGCCTGCTTGGTTTGTGCTTCTTTCCACCCACAAGCTAATGCAAAGCTTCAACCAAATCAATGCCCTATTTCCTGCTTTTGCAACCAATTTCCAGCGAAATCCTTCCAGCCACATGGCTGAGCTTCCAATCCAGCCTTCCTATATTGTGTTGCACCTTGGGCGGTGGCTTGTCTTGTTTCAATTACCACTAAATAAATGAGGCTTTAATTCCTCTTTCATTTTGTCTCAAAGAAAGACGATCAGCATGCCCTTCCATTTCAGTGTGGTCTGGGATTGTCCAGACTTCACACTTGCAGGCAGCCACCACTTCTGTCCAAAAACACAATATGCCTCCTGCATATTTACGTCAACCAGACCAAGGACAGATGTTTCTCTGGTTTTACTGCACTTTTGGCCTGGACTGATGAGCCATTATAAGGCAGAATGGCCAATCTGCAATACTGCCATCTCCTTCAGTTCGACACAGCTTTCTGATTGAAAATCATCTAGTTTGTTTTAATTTGAAACACGGGAGTCTACGTGTTCCATCCCAAACTTTGAACACAAGTATTTTTATTTCAAACTAAAGAATATACATACTTGGCAGCACTAACTGGGAGATCCATGTGGACTTATTTAATTTTTCAGATTAACTCAGAAATAAATTTGATGGCAATGGATGAAAAAAACCCTCTTTATTTTACAAGCATAATATGGTTTTAATATGCTGGCGTGTTGTTAATGATGCGTAACATATTTCCGTTCATCAAAGTCAGAAAATGGAATTGCAGTGGAGCCATTTGCTGTTTTCTCATTGAGAAGCAGGAAGAATGTGCTCTGTGTGCTATCTGAATTACTCACAGAATCACAGAATGGCTGAGGTTGGAAAGGACCTCTGGAGGTCACCTTGTCCAACCCCCCTGCTCAAGCAGACACCTACAGTAGATTGCCCAAGGCCCTGTCCAGATGGCTTTTAAATATTTTCAAGGAGGGAGACTCCACAACTTCTCTTGGCAACCTGTGCCAGTGTTTGACTGCCATCACTGTAAAAAATGTGGGGGGTTTTGCGTTCAGATGGAATTCTTTGTGATTTAATTTATGCCAGTTGCCTCATGTCCTGGCACTGAGAATCACCGAAGAAAGCCTGTCTGTCTCATCTTTGTTCCTTCCCATCAGGTACTGACATAGAGAGGTAAGATGCCCCTTCTCTTCACCAGGCTGAGCAGCCCCAGCTCTCTGAGCCTCTCCTGCCACCTCAGAAGCATTAATGATCTTTAGGGCCATTAGCTGGACCTGTCTGCAGTACCTCTGTATCTTTCCTGCACTGGGGAGCCCAAAGCTGGACCCAGCACTCCAGCTGTGGCCTCCCCAGTGCTGACCAGAGTGGAAGGATCCCTTGGCCTGCTGGCTACACCCCTTGTCATGCAGCCCAAGGTGCCACTGACCATCTCTGCAGCAAGGGCCAGCTGCTACAGTGAAGGTCACACTGCTGGCTGGTGATCCAGCTGCTCATACATCAGAACCTCCAGGCCCATCAGAACCTCCAGGTTGGCCCAGCTGATCAACCCCCAGCCTGTACAGGTGCTTGGGGTTGATCCTCTCTATTTACAACGCTGCAATTTCTCCATCCTGTCAAGGTCCCTCTGGATGGCCACACAACCTTCTGGTGTATCTGCCACCTCTCCCAGTTCCATCCCATCTTCAAAGCTGTATTCTGCCCTGTCATCTCCATCATTAATGAAGAGGTTACAAGGTATTGGCCCTCAACACTGAGCCCTTGTGTTTTAGGGACTTGCCCTCAACTGGACCTACTGCCATTGACCACAACACTTTGGATCTGGTCATTCAGACAGTTTTCAGTCCACCTCACTGTCCTGTTACCTAGCGTATATATTGATGTTTATTTATAAGGGTCTTACAGGAAACAATGTCAAATGCCTTTCTTTCTTTGAAATGTTTCAGGGTGAACAATGTCCACTGCTCTCCTTCATGCACTGAGCAGGTCACCTCATTGCAGAAGCCTGTCAGTCTGCTTAAAATGTCAAACAAAGTATTTCTTGCTCTTCCTTTTAGGGGTCAAGCTACAGAAGCTGAAAAAGCAGCATTTCATGACATTATGGCAAGACCGTAATTCACAATAGTTTATTTAAAATCTTTTCTGTACAATTTGATAGATATGCACTACAGATTGTTATTATAATAAAATTAATTGAAATTATTCACTAAATAATGAGACAATCAATAAATAAAAGCTCAGGAGACATAGAAATGGCTTTTTCATTTGCAATTTTAAAACAAAAAATGACATTTTCTTATCAGCAGTGAAAAATTGCTCTCTTGACATGGGCAAAGAATGATGCTAAAGTAAATTCCTTTCATTGAATGAAAATATGGTGTGGGTTGAATTTAAAATTTTAAACAGCATGATGTGGACATGCAATTATAGTCATAGCTAGCTATAAACAACCAGTTAGTTCATCTGGTCAAGTCTCCTGCCAATGCTAAATTGAATTTTGCATGCAGTTTTTATTTCTTTAGGCAGCTTGGACACCTTCAGTAAATGTGATAAATACATTTTTAAATAAAAGTTATTTTGTGGTGTCTCAGAAGCCTGGAGAGCAAAAAAGAGAGAGAGAAAGAGAGAGAAAGAGAGAAGTATCACTTCAAACTACTCACTGTTGATACATCAGGTTAGTCTCATTTCAGCTTTACAAGAAAAAGCTGACAAGCTTTAAAGGAGGCCTCATTGCACAAAGAAATCGATGGTAAAGTGCACATTGATTTCAATAAATCTCTTTCAGACACCAAACTGTATATTAGCTGGGGAAGGGATGCTGCCTCTTCCTGTCTTTTTGTCTTTAAAGATCATGTGCACTGATGATGGCATAAAAATAAAGCTGGGGATATCTCTAATTTCAGGTAATAATGGTCTCCAATTTGAAAGCAATCCTCAGGGACTAGCAAATTATAACAAACACTGCTCTGGTCCCTCTAACAAACCTCAATTTAAAATGACCAGGCAGGGACAAAGCTGCTTCTGTGGTGTAGAGTTTCTTTTACTGGAAATGGAGCACTTGAACAAGGGCTCTTGGATTTTGCTGTAAGCAGGTGAGTTGTCACACCAGGATAATTTTCAGGAACATATTGCCATGGCACAGCAGTGAGGATCGGTGCCACGGTGGAAGGTCTGCAGGATGCCCCTGGGATGGCCCAGAGGATGCCAATAGCCAGTGCTGCTGGCTGATGTGCCAGTGATGGTGAGGACACAAGAAGGTCTTTCTGCAAAGAAAACATCACCACTTTTATGTGAACCTAAACTTAATTGCAAATCTGCCCCTCTGGCCTCACCCTCAGAGCACAGATCTTAGGAAAATGTTGGACTTCTCCTTCAGTGTATGAAGTTCAGTTGCCACCAGCCCCTCTCCCACCACTTGATCTCCTAGAAGTGTGTTTATAAGCAGTGGCAGATGAAGCATTATTAATTGGGTTCATTTAAAGTCAAAAACCCACCACTGCCACACCAACATTACAGAAGGCCTGTAAAAGTTTGGATATATGAGGCCAGCCCACCCTAGGAACTGCTGAAATGTGTGGAAATATTGATGCTCTCTGGTGTAAGTGGCTCTTTGGAGTGATGCTGTAAATTCTTCCCTTCATTCACCACCCTGTGCTCACAGGCTCTGTGCTCTCCTGAGCCAGGTGTCTGGGACATCCTGCGCTCATATCACAGTCAGAGGTGAACCTCCTCTCTGTCGCAAGGTTTCAACTTTTTATCACCTATTACCACAAGTTGTCATGTCAGGTTACTGAAAATCAGATTAACATTCTTCTAATGCAGGCTTTGCAGGGAATACTTGGCAAGGGAATTTCAGAAAGGGGTGCTTAGGATGGTAATTTTAGTAAGGAGAGACTCCTATAAAATGTGCTAAAAACATTAACCACAATATAAGGAAAAAAAAAAAAAAGCCTTAGAGCTGTTACATCCTATTAAGTAACGATGTAACAAACGTATGTAAGCCACCTCCTGGAACGTGGCTTTGGAAATTGGAGCAGAAAGCACCAGAGGAGGGTCAGCGTGATTTATTTCTGTTTTACCTGCCCCAGCACACCCTCATTTCCTGATGAACACAATGACTTGGCACAACTTGAAGCCCAGCAAGTCAGATTTCTCTCAGCAGACATCCTGATCACTCCGATAGATATTTTAGGAACTCGCCATTAGTTCCTTTAATTAATGCCTCTCCGACAGGGACTGGCGCGGCCTTTTCCCACATCAGCGGAACAAAATACGCTTCAGCCATTTTGTCCCAGGGCTGGGCAGTCGCTTACAAATTACCTGAAGCCAGGTCCCCTAAAGCCTCAGGTACCTGCTGCCACCCTGGCAATGCACCAGCTTCCCTCAGGAGTCTTCCCAAACATGGCACTCTCTTTATAGCACTTGTTCTACACCTGTGGCTCCTTCCCAGAGCCCACCTCCACCTCAGCAGAGATAGGAAACCCCTTATACTGTGGGGTGCACTGTCAGTCCATTCCACAATAACCAGTGGAAATCTTTGTGGCATGACAAAACTGCTTTCCTGCTCACAGCTTCACTGCTTGCCTCACAGCTGTGCTCCTGCTGGGCAGCCTGGCCTCACCATTCCCAGCTGGAACCGTGTCTCCACTGACATCACTGGATTCCTGCTGATGCATAGGCCAGGGTCGTGTCCCAACTCTCTCACCTCGTCCTATACACCTCTTGCATATCAATTTGCAAAGCTGCAAAAGTCAATAGCTGTACATAGATCCACAGTTAAAAAAAGAAAAACAAAAAAAACCACACCAAAAATGCAGGCGCCCAGGAAATTTGCTTGCCACACAACTCCCTTCAATAGCAGGATGTTCTCGCTGAGCCGACCTAAGCATAACTTATCGCAGAAAATTATCTCATGTGCTGAACAAAAAATTCCCCATTGGAACTTCAACCTTTGCCACTGGCAGCTGGCACAGCGTGCCTGGCCTCCCAAGGAGCTCTGCCCCACGGGTATCCTTTGAACTCTTAAGACTACGTGTGATGGATCTCAGCAATTATTTGCACTGTGGGCAAACTTCAGGCAGAGGTGCCAGCAGGGGCTGCTGGCTGCACGCCAAGGGACGCCACAGCCCTTCCTACCGCTGCTCTGCACCGTGGCCTTTGGGACACAGCCCTCCCTGCCCTGTCACTTGCCTCCGGGAAAGGGAGACGGCCTTCCCTGCTACCGAGCAGAGGGATTTGCTGGGCACTGCGTAGCCAGCAGGCTTTCTAAATGCAGCAATTCTGGCTGCCTCCCACGGGGGATAAGTCAGCCTCGGCGTGATTTACAGACCTTGGCAGGGTCAGGTATAATCTTGGTGTTAATGACTTAGGCATGACACCCAAAGCTCCTGGTCTGGGAACAGTCTTCCGCTTGTCTGGGAGGACATCTCACCGCCGTTTTGCCAAAGACAAGTCAGCTGAGAGTGGTTCTGATATTTCCCCGGTATGCTCTGGTCCAGGAAATTCTCATTTTTGTACAGCTATTCCCATCACCTTCAAATGTGGCTGAAAACTTCCCATCCTGAGACAGCTGTGTTCCCAGGAACTGCGACCTCACTTCCCCGGAATTTCAGGGTGGTTGCTCCCAAATCTAAGGGGGAAATTCCACTATTTGGAAACTGCTTTTTCAAACTCCCGCCAGTGCAGCTGCACTCTTGTTTCTGTGCCACATCTCCCAAATGCTGTCCTTCTATGTGTCTAGAGTGCACTTGTGAAGGGGCTATCTATAATTTAAGTAGAAAAACAAAACAACACAAAAAAGCTAGAAATTGCTCCGGGCTGTTGAGGGAAGCAGACTGAAAAGATGAGGTGCTCAGGTTTTTTGCGGGCAGCATTGCTCAGGAAGCCCTCGGGAAGCCCAACCAGCCCTATCCTCTCTAGCTGTTGCACAGAAGTTTGTGGTTTCCCTGGATCTGTCACGGACTACTCACCCTGTGACATCCTGCCCGAGCTGCCTCTGCCTGCTCGGAGCATTAGTGACCATGTTCAGATGGTTCGGACCGGGCGGCAGCGCCTGCATCAAAGCCTCTCAGCGTCTGCTGCGGCAACGAGCTCCGCGTAAGCCCAACAACACGAAACATTGGCATAAAGTAACCTCACGGAGCCGCTTTTAGTATTTTGCTTCTTCCCCCAGAAAAGAAAGAAAAAAAAAAAACCAACTAACCAAAACCCACCAAACCAGGGACCGTGGTGGGGTGGCAAGAGGGGCTGATGCCTCGCACGACTGCTCACCCTCCCGGCCGCCAGCCCCGCGGGCAGGAGGGTCCCGCAGCGCGGTGCCCACCGCCACCACCGCCACCGCCGCCCCC
>VWYP01002585.1:15377-61486 GCA_013400435.1 Pycnonotus jocosus | reverse complement strand
TGGGACTGGGGCTGCGGCGCGGGGGCATCTCTTCACCTCTTTCCGTTCCCGTCCCCTCATTTTTCTTTTTGGCTGTCCCGTGCCCCTACTCGTGCCCGCTGTGGGTCGTTTCGGGGGTCCCCGGGCAGGCTTTGCCCCCGCTCCGGTGGCGGGGCGGACTTGCTGCCCGCGGTGCGGCGCGGGATGCGCGGCGCCAGGCGGTGCGGTGCGGGAGTGCCGCAGGCGGGGTACGGCTCCTGCCGGACCCTGTCCCTCAGCCGCCCTTCCCGCCTCTCTGCCCTCCGCGGAGCGCAGCATCTCCCGCGGAAGATCCGCTGGGATGCGGAGCGCCCGCAAAGTTACGGGCGGTGCGCGGCGGGGGCGGGTGCGGGGGCGCGGAGGGGCTGCGCAAGCCGGAGCGAGGCCGGGGGAGCATCCGCTGTAAGCCCAGTCGGTGCCGATGGGGCGCTGAATCCCCTGTTTGAGGCTTGG
Organism: Pycnonotus jocosus; assembly: GCA_013400435.1. Classification (NCBI taxonomy): domain Eukaryota; kingdom Metazoa; phylum Chordata; class Aves; order Passeriformes; family Pycnonotidae; genus Pycnonotus; species Pycnonotus jocosus. The sequence goes on along the minus strand of VWYP01002585.1, from coordinate 61,015 downwards.
GGCCAGTCCTGATGAAGCCGCAACGTTTTGCTGGCGGCGGGGTCGGTGCTGCTTTGGCGTTAAAAATGTTTGATAGTGGATATTAATGAGGTGTTCCCCACCTCCCTCCCCCCTTTGCCCTACCTTTTCGGATGTTTAAATAAACCCCAAACTATTCAGCCGGCGGCATTTACATTTCTGTAGTAACAGCAATTCATTAGAAAAGTGGTACTGGCAGGAAAATTGAAAGTAGTAGTAATGTAGCCCCGGGGGTGATTGCAGATAGCGCCGAGGGACCGGAGCCCCCCCGCTCCCGGCAGTGGACAGCGGCGTGGGGGAGCCGGGGGCCTTTGGGAGCCTGTGGGAATGCGGGGGGCTGGGAGCGCAGGGTGCAATGCAGAACTGGAAGCGCCGAAACTCTGCATTTTGTGCATAGTTCAGTGCTGGGTGGCCATTTTTCTAATCTTTTTCCTGTCAGGCTGTTGGGCCCCCAAAATGCTCATTTGGGACTTGAAAAAACACCCCCTCAGGCTCCCCTACTCTTTTGTTAGGGCTGTTTCGATGCCAGATAGTTGTGTTTTTGTATTCCAAACGGGTGATGCTTCATCAAGCTTTAAACCAAAAGATGTAGCTAACCATTTGTGAGGAGGATCTTTTTCCCCGCTTCTCTCCAGAGTTTGCATGTTCCTCTGTTACTTCCAGGGAAGGATTTTGTCCCTAGTATGATGGCTGAAATGGTGGCACGCAATTCAGTGTGCTGCCAGATGCTTACCTTCTTTTGGAGTTTGGGATAGGCTCAGGCAGTATTAAAAGCTTGCTAAGAGGATACTGTTATATGGTTTCCTCCATTTTTGGGATCTGTTAGAAGCAATCTAAAAATACTGGATCATCGTTCCTCACGCTTGTAACAACAAGACTTTCAAAGAACTGTTCTTAGATATGCACATTTTAATTTTTCCCCCCTTTTTTAACCTTGTAAATTATCAGTCCTGGTACTTAATAGGGAGCTACTCTTGTATCCTTGTTCTTGTAACTTGAAGGCATCACTATTGATTCTGAATTGAGCAGTTTTTAGCATCCAATCCTCATTATTACACCGGGTTGGGTATTTTAACTTGCTGAAGAGATACTCCCTACATTCCTAGAAGCACCCAACCTTCGCCAAGTGCCGTAAATGTGTGCACTTTGTGCAAACTTGTCAAGAAAATGGCCTTTTTTTTTTTTTTTTTTTAATTGGGAAACAGATTATCACTATTTCAGTGCTACTTCTATCCTTCCTGCAGCAGCATTTATTTCAGCATATGAAGTTTCTTGAAGTCCCTTGCTTAAACATTGGTTGCACATTACTGCCCAGAACTAGCTTAGGAAGGCACTTTACTATCTCATGCAACCTTATCTGCCATTCCACAACTTCATAACAAACCCATTGGAACATGAAACGACCTTGGAAAGGTATCTTTCAATCTGACACACAGCATTCTCTTAACTGGGAACAGCACTGCCCCACGAGGAGATGATATTTTCAAATTGATGCTTCTAAACTGATTTTATTGTTTTTTTAAAAGAGGGAAGGGAGATGGGTGGAATATTGAATTGGGAAGGAAAATATTTTTTGAAAAACAAACCCACTCAGCTGAAGTTGAAGCACCACTCAGCTTTAGAAGGAGGTGTATTAAGAACGTACATATGATAGTGATACTTAAGTCTAGGGTGAAAACAAGTCTTTAATTTTAATCAAAGAAAAACAACATTTCCTCTGCCAGTTCTGATTTGCTCATTCATCAGATCTTCAAAAGCCCAAATTATTAGTGAGACTAATTGAAAGCTAGTTGGGTGTGTCAAATGGAGAAAAGAAGTGATGAAGTCTGAAGGAAGCTTTACATTTAGTTGTATTGTTCTTGACATCATAATGTGATGCTTCTGTATGGAAGCTATTCCAGGACCCTTTCAGTCCCCAAAATGCTTCTCCTCTGGAAAGGCTGCAAGAGCACTGGAGAACCAGCAGCAGTCAAGGGAGAGTCCTGCAGCTGTTGTGGGAGTCAATGGAGGGGGTGCCTGGCCAGTAAACTAAATGGGATTTTGGCCCAGATGCTGCTGGACTTTGCACATCAGGCCTTGCAAAAGGGTGGTGAGTGCTTTTGTGCCCATGGTGTTTGTGCCTCTCAGGAAGATGGTGCTTCCTGTAGAGCAGAGCTGAGTCCCAGCTTCCCACCGTGCTCCAGCCTCGGGAGCTCAGGGTATGAGTGCCACCTGCTGGGTGATGAGCCACTTTATATCAATTATACATCGTTTATACAAATGCACGTATGCATTTGTGGTTACATACATATGCTATGTTTATGTATGTGTTTGTTTGCACACAGGTGTACAGCTTTTCCACAGATGTGTTCTGTGGAACCTGAAGTTCCTCACCTTCTGAGGACTTAGCACAGCTTGTGTTTGGTGGCACTCAAATAGCACTTGGGCTTTGTATTTCAGGGGCAAAGGGGAAATTTTGGTACTGCTGACATTTAATGCTGCCTTCATTTTACTGAATTTTCAGCTGTATAGGTCATGACCTGTGGTGTGGTAAGCTTTCACAAGCACCTCAATGGTCAGATAGCAGGCTGGCAAGGTAGACCTGAAATGGAGGCCCAACAAACCAAACTCAACTTTGTCATGGGTCACTTAAATGTAAAATCTTCATAGCACTGCTGACTTCATCTTTTTTTTTTCTTTCTTCATCTTAACTCACATATGTCCAAAAGATTTATGAGCATCCAACCTGGGTACAAAACATCACTTCTCATTTAAATTAACTGAAGAGCTATAGAACTTGCAGAATATATCTAGACTTTTTTTTTCCATTTTAAAGAATACATTTTTCATATTCACTCTCTAATGTTTGCATAGAAGAGTAAAATATAAAAGTTTGATTCTGACCTAGAACTGCTACTGAAAGTGACACAATAAATCCAAGTCTGACATCATTCCCAGCAATGACTTTCCAATTTCCATTAGCTTCCATTCATCCTAGCCTGCTGGAATGATGTTTAGACACCAGTTTGATTTAGCTGGGTGAAATCAGTTGCAGCACCAGGGCTTGTAATTGCTCTGTGTTGTACTGACAGAGTTAGGAAAAGATGCACAGCCCTGGGTATCAGGGTTTTGTTGGACAGCTAACCTCTTTTTTTCTTTATTGCTTACTTTTTTTGTAGTATGCTGGTGCCAGATGAGTCTTTTACCCTGTCTGTGGATTAGGAGTGGGTCCAAGCTGAACTATAAAAGTTTTCAGGAAACTTTCAAATGCTTTCAGCTGGAAAACCTATATTGATGCACTCTTGTGATAAATGGATAAAACGCTTCACATGGTTTTGAAAGCGTATTCCACCACTTGAGATCTGTACTTTTGAGAGTGCATAACAGTCAGGAATGAGTTGATGGAGCAAAACGCAAGTAGTGTAATTGCAGAGTTCATCTTAAAGTGTGATTCTGGCAAAAAAAAAAGGCACCTGCCATATCAAGAGGGATTACAAGATAGGCTTTTGAGGAAGGGAACCCAATAATAATGCATAACTCAAGTTCACTGTCCCCTAAAACGTTCACAGTTAATTTGATGCTTGACAAATTGTGATTTCAGTGTCTGGTGAAGAAGCAATTGACCCTAAAATTGCTGCCTGAAGCTGAACCAACGTTTTCAGTTTCATAACCAGTGTCATGCAAAAATGGTATGTGAAGAGGAGCAGGGGAAATGCAGAATGTCCCTGTGGTCTTGCTCTTATGTATCTCTCCTCCCCCTGACCCAAGCGACTGGCATGTAGTGTAGGCAGTGGATGCTGCTGCAATGTTCAAGGCAATTTACATCTCATTCATTCATCCATCCCATTATGGCATATTGTGACTTCCTTCCTCGCCCCCAACAAACCTCTTGAGCTGATAATGGAAATCTGCCCCTTTTTGTGTGTCAAACTTCAACCACTGCCTATTGTTTTCAGTCAGAAATGTATCTGCAGTATTGTCAACAGGCATGCTGCTCTCCTGTCCCCTCCCCATTCTAAATAAACCAGTTCAGCAGCTCTCCTGCACGAATTCTGCCAGCTCTGAGTCATCCATACATTTTTGTTTTGTTCCTTCCTTATTTTTTTGCACACTGCATTTCCCGCCATTCCCACCTACTCAACATCTGCTTTCATGTGACCTCTCATATCTTGATAAATTCATTAATGTTAATCTTGCTCCATGCCACCATCAAAATCTCATTTTCCTTAATATGAAATCCTGTGTCCAGTCAGGTGACTGTGGCCTTTACAGTCCTTGGGAGTACCTTGGAGTTAGGTCTGCTCCAGTAAAAATGTTCTCCCAGTAATCTCAGCTTCTCTTGCAGAGGTAAAAGACAGGTGCTATCTTGAGGGCAATCTGTAAGTACAGTCACACTGACATTAATGGTGCATGGTTGCAGCTCTGGGGAGGGACTGGGGTACACAAGACTGACAAGAGAAATCAGAAATGAAGGCAAATCTTTTGCAATCTCTTTTCCCTTTCCTCTCCCATATTCTTCATATGGAGGCACTGGAAAGGCTCCTACTGTAAAAGGACTCCTACAAAAACAGCAGAAAAAAAAACCAAAACTGTTTGCTAGCAAAGTGGTAAATATATGAGCAATCATCTTCCTTTTTCTGCAGCCTTTCGTGCTGTCTTATTAATGGGCCGTGGAGGCTGAGGAGGAGGTAACTAAACAGCCATTATCCATCGAGTAGGGGGGAGCTGCAAATTAGTTGCTTGTACCACTTTTGTTTTCTTTTTTGACACCAACAGATAAGTTTGCCTTCATGTGGCATAATTTCTGCAGAGATCAAATAGAAACCACATCAGGGGCTATGCTGGTGGCTCACTGCCCTCCTGAGTTGCCTTGAGATTTATGGAGGTGAAAATGCTGCTGTGGTCTCAGGTCCCTTTGCTGGGACCCAGCAGAAAAGCATTGAGTTGTGAGGATGACTGTTCCTGAGAACAGTTGGTTTGGAGAATTTGGATGGTTGAAACATGTGAACTGGGAAGATATATCCCAATCTGTTAGAAGAGACTTTGCAATGGCCTTTGGCTTTTTGGCATCTTGTCAGCCTTGGCCTGGCGATCAGTCTGATGGTCACAGAGCTGCTGGGAGATGATGACAGCATTTCCTTCACTGCCTCCTTTCCTTGCACTGCAGGCTTCAGTGCTCTCCTTGCCTGCTTGTCTGTATTCAGGACTTTCTGCACTTCCTGAACTTGCACATGCAATTGATTTCTCTAGTCAAAAGAAGAGCATGTCTTTGTCTGCCCTTGCATACACACACATGCAGTTTGTTTAGGTTAACCCATAGCAATTGGCATTTTGTACTGATCTCTTTGAAGCATTTCCTCTCCAAAGGAATAATAATGAAAAAAAAAGCCCAACCAAACAGAAAAGCAAAAAATCCCCAACGCTATATTGGTCGACTGTTTTGGAACAGTTGCCAAAAGAAATCAATGCTGAGCCTGGGAAAGCTGTAAAATTCTTTCTTGGGTTTTTATTAGTAGGAGAGAAGTGACACACACTGAGTTTGGTCACTCCGACACTGTTCAAAGTCCAAATTGGAAAAAAAAAAAGTTGTTTCAGCTTGGGTGTTCTTGATGGTTTGCAGATGTGTAACAGTGCATAGATACTCAGCTGTGGGGCAGGCTGCAGGCCCCCTTAATTGCAAAGAATAAATTACCAATCCCCCATCCCTGACTGAAGATTCTGAAACTGAGCAGTCACTGTGGTGGCTTTGCCTTACTTCCTTGCCAAATGTTACATCCCCTCATCAAGGATTTCAAAATGTCAGCAGTATAAGAGAAAATAACATACCTTTTTTTATTTGAGATATTGGACACCTGTTACTGCCTGATGGGGGAAGTACACTAGAGGGTTTATTTTTTTCTTAAAAATACATTTTCTCCTCCTCACAAAATGTTCCTTCTGAGGTCAGCCTTGATGGATCTTTAGATAATTAGACTGTAATTATTATTCTTTTATTAACATTGATACTGTGGGGTCTTTTATTTCTTTTTAGAGCGAATTGGAGAGTGGAGAGTTGTTTATGGTCAGTCCATTTAATGAGCTACCTGAAACTGTTTTGTAATGCAGACTTAACAGAAGGCAGTAATGTTGTGTTGTTCATTGAATCTCAAGATTTTTTTTTTCCTTCTTTTTCCTTTCATTTTCCTGCTGATGGCTATGACTGTGCTGAAACCATGGACTTCACAAACTGGATGAACGGCTGCCCCCTGGAATATGGATAATTTTGGTGAGTCTGCAAAATGAGTTTCACTTACTTCTGCTTGCTTGGGAGAAAGAGGAAGAATGTTACGTATTGGAAGTTGTGCTTGATGAAAGCTAAGGCTGTTTTTGCAGTGTTGGTTTTGTTAATGCAAAAGGGAAAACTTACTAAATTTCAAATTATTTTGATGAAGTGGGTTTTGGGTTTTTTTCCTTATTCTGTTTTATCACTGGCAAAGGTGAAGGAATTAACATGCTCTGGATTAATTTGAAATAGTGTCATGTTATGAGATTGAGTGTTATTGCCTTTGTAATAACTTTTAAATTACTTTTCTGTAAGACATGCTGTGAAGCAACAGCTTAGAACATTTTAATTTTTCTTTTCTGGCTTATTCAGTTGTTTCTGCAAATAGTTCAGACAGAAGATGATAAATTCATTGGATGGCTTCTCAGAGAATCACTGTGTCATTCTCCTTACTGTTCCTAATATTGGTGTTGCCTGTGGTGTGAACTTTTAAGAGATGATGTATTGATGGTGTGTTTGCATTAAATATTGTAGAAGAATTTTTCATGAAAAGGTTTTCCATCCCAAATAGCCTCTGGTGAAGTTTCTTTTTTAAAAAATTTTTAAAAAAGCACAAAGCTCTGTCAAGGTCATAGTCTCTCCTTCTGTGCAGATGCCTGACCTGGAGGATATTCTTCTGGGGGTATCTGCTGTTGCTCCCTGAGGAGGTGGTTTTGGTGCTTTGGGCTTTCAGTAAAGGTGACTGATTTGCTGCAGGGAAAACATTTGCTTTGAATATATCAACCTGGAGATCTGCTCCAGGAGCATGGTTAGAGATGGTAGTATTCACCCAGTGTCTGTAGGAGTAAAAAAAGCTGCCTCTGAGCACTGAGATGAGGTGGTTGGCAGTTTATCAGCCTTGGGATTTATCTCTGAGCTATTTAGACCTAGCAGGAGTGACTCGTTACTACTAATAGGTTTAATTAGGGAAAACAACTTGCTTCACCTCTCACTTGTGTGGTGACAACCTCGCTTATGCAGGGCCTTAAGTTTTGAGGAATGAGACAAATGTGATTTGGGAGTGGGGTTGGCTGCCTGTCCTATCCCAGAATGGGGCAAGCGTTCCTGGTGTGGTGATGGCCCTGTCCTGGGCAAGGCGTGGGAGTGAGCCCAGCGCTGGCACTGGCTGCTTGCTGACAGATTGTGGCTGAGTTTAGCTGGTTACACACCCCTTCGGGGGGAGGGGGGAAGGTTGACATTGGCTCTCTCTCGCTCTCCTGCTTCTTTTCCAGTCTCTTGAGTGTGTGTGCGCAGTCTGCGTCACCTGCATTCTTGCACTGGTGCAAAGCGCCTGAGACCGAAAGGCGGACATCAAACTTAAGCATGTCTTATTGGGGACAAATTTAGAGAAAAATTCAGATAAAGCCTGATAGTTTACTTTTGAGCATTTCTAAAGTATTGGTGCTTAATCCTTTTTATTGATCCATAGCTTATGCTGGAAAGCTGTTGTCTCAGGGCAGTTCCCAGAGTCCTGGAGGATAATGGCATTAATCGCATATCATGTGACCTTTCGGGCAGGATGAACATTTCTTGCACTGCTGCATTTACCTTCACTCTAAGTTCTGGTTATGTCTTTTACTCCTCAACTGCATGGCTTAAGAAGCCTTCTGCATGACTGGCACGGTAATTTGGTGACTGAGTAGCAGTAAGGTCTGTAAGGTGATTGCTGTCCTTTGATGTGCTAAGGAGCCTTGAGGAGCCTGAGAGCAATAGCTTTTCAGGGCCCGGGAGCAATGCATATTTACTGTGATGGACACACCGCTCAAAACTCTGAGTCTGAAAACCAGCGGACTGCCTTCCTCATAGCTTTGCTCCAGCATGTGTCTTGCTTTTTTGGCCTATTTTGTAATCTGCATGAATAATTGGCTCTCATATTGCACCTATATAAAGAGATGCTTCTTCGATATCTGGAGATGCAGTAATGAGTGCTGAAGTGCTGCCATCACCATGGCACATCAGGGAAAGTTTGATGTGATCACATGGGTGAGCTTTCCACCCAAGTTTTATTCTTAGATTTGTTTTTCACTTTCACTCTGATTTGGTTATATTTGAATTTTTGGCAAATGCTGTTAGCAAAGTTTAAATCTGAAACAGCAATCTAAATCACAGAGCGAAGTGTACTTTGCATAAACAGATAAATAGCAGAGCTAAAAGTATAAGAAGTGCTTTCTCTTCACTGAAGGAGTGACATCATTGCAAGCTCTTCTCAGTGGTGGAAGGCCAAGAGACAGTGGAGACCAGTTGAAATGAGAGAAGTTTGCACTGGTTACAAGGGTGACGTGTTTTCACTCTGAGGACAGACAGCTGGATAGGGACACAGGCTGCCTGGGAAGGCTGTGCAGTCTCCATCGTTGGGAGTTTTCAGAACCTGACCGAACAAAGCCCTGAGCTGGATCTCACAGCTGGCCCTACTTGGAGCAGAAGCCTGGACCAGAGACCTCATGAGGTTGCTCCTAGCCTGAATTAATTTGTGATCCGCTAAAAAAGCACTTGAATTTAGAGGGATCTTTATGCTGGGAAAAAGAGTAAAGCTGGAAGATTTAAGTGGCATGGTCATGGAGGGTGTTGTGATAGCAGCAAGATGGTGGTGGCTGCTGTAAGATGCAAAGGGATGCAGCATCTGGCCAGACCTGTTCTGAGATGCTGCATGGGGCTGTCTGTGAAGGTTTGTTGCTTTTGGTCTGACACTTGCTGCTTCTGAAGAAGCTCTATGCTCTTTGTTGTATGCCAATGGTAGCTGTATAACTAATCTCTTTTGGAAATAATCAGTTGACCTTTGTTTATATTGGTTAACACACCACTAACCTTGTGGGAAGAGATTTCAGGAGAAGTAAATTCTTCATGCAGAAGACTTCGAATCTTTCAGGGATTTTTTTGTTTAGTCAGTTGGGGGTTTTTTTAGAGATTGATATATGTCTATTTGTATTCCTTCAAAAATTGTGTGGGAGTGCAAGTAGGAGGCAGATGAAGATCTGTGGGTTGATCAGACTGAGCACGAGCCAGCTCCCCAAAGTGATGTAGGTGCTTATGGGTGATTATGTGCTTCTGTAGAGGGGGAGACAAGTGGTCAAGGTACTGACACAGCCTTGCAGGATGAAATAGGTGAACCTCTAAAGAAGAGTGTGGATGTCTCAGAGGTGACCACAGTGCCTTTGGAGGACCAAAGCACTGATCATGGTTTACACAACCTTCCAAGTGTGTTTTCCTATGTGTTTTCAGGAAGATGGCCTGCAGCTTTGGAGTTAGCCTGGCAAACACTTGAAAGCAAATAGAAAATGTCTGGTTTTGATTTTTTGCTTGATTTTTCTTTCTCCTGAAAGGGCATTAGTTTAACTTACAGATTGACTTTCTTCCTTTGTGTTTGGAGGCAGTACAGGTGAATATGGAAAGCAACAGTTAGTAACTCCAAATGGGCGTTTAAAAGTTTGTGCTTATTTTTGCACTTTTTAAACCACTATTCCATCTGCTTCCACCCACATACTTAGTGAACTGTCATTCTTGCCAGTCATGCCCAGCTGTAATGGGATGTGGTCAGTGAGTGAGATCCCAGCAAGGCCAGAATTTCATTCCTTTCATGTTCTGAGACTGAAAGCCATTGCTGTGAGAAACTGAAAGCTTTAGATTTTAGGCTTAACTTCACTGGTCTGTAACCACTCTGCTCCGTGTGTCTGCACAGTGTTTTTAGTGTTACACTTGTGTGTAACTTGTAGTGGCTTTGTGGCCACTTTCCCTACAGCATCAGATACTACACTGGGTGATCTGCCTTTTCTTTTAATTTCTTTTATACATATGCAAAGCCTTTGTATTTGTTCTTCTGTGATTTTCCCATAGCTGGTTATTTTCAGCTGTTACATAGTGCTGATGAACAAGTATTTAGTCTGACACATATAAGCATAGCTGTAAAGAACATGAAGCAGGGAAAATTACAGTGGCAAAGGTTCCTAAATTATAGTTGTATAGGAAGATTGTGATAAGGAAGTAGTTAAACATTGCTATTTAGTCAAATCTAGAACTGTGGCTGATACTTCAATTGTCTCCTCCTTTTGCTGACATTTAATTTGTGTGCTTGGTGAGATATTCTTCCTGCTAACAAAGTTCCTGTTTTATTGAACCAGAAGCTTGTGGAAGTACATGGGTGTGTTCTCCCAGATGGTTTTGAGTCAAGTGTGAAACAATTGTTAATTATTTTCAGGTTTACTTGTAAAGGAAATGTTAGGTGCTTACTCCTGTTAATAAAATAAATAAACAAAACCAAGACACAAATCAGTCTTCCCATCTGGGAGCAGATCCGTGTCCAGTTTGGATACACTTGAAGGCAAACATAATGTAATAGGACTGAACCAGGATATTCACAGACTGAAGTGTCAATGTTTGAGGTGGCTGTGTGCTCACTACAGCTGCAATGCCCATGGCTTTTATGGCTGCAGTATGTTTGCTCACAAGCCCCAGCTCTGACAAACAGATGTGATCATCATCCTGTGTGTGCTCTTTGTGGGGTCAAGTGGTCACTTGTCAGCATGATGGTGAGTACAAACCACGATCTCCTAGCAGCAGGTCTCATGTTTGGAGAGCTTTGCTTGGTTTTAGAGCATCCCAGCAGTAATCTGTAAGACCTAAAGACCATCTTTCATCCACAAGCATGTGGGACCAAAGAAGTGTTCTATGTAGGCTTTTCACAGAAATAAGGAGTGAGTAGAGCCCTTTAGGGAAAAATAAAACTTCCACTGATCATCACAGGTATTCTATTTTCCCTTCTGGAAATAGCCATTAGGATCTATGTTGGTGGTAAGTCATAACTTCCCTTTGTCTCTCCTCCCAGCCAGTTTATAAAATGCCCTCAGGCAAGCTGGGTTAGTGTGGGTAATTTTGTTTGAACAGGATGGATCACTGTGAGCAAAAGGTAGTTTTCAGTGGTAAAGATAACTACCTTTGTGCTTATCTTAACCTCGATGAAGCTATTACCATAGGTTTGTTAGGAAAAGAATGAGGTGAGGGCAGTGGCCTGGACTGAGCAAAGGTTAAAGCAATCAGTGATAGCTTGGCTGTCAGCAGAATTGCATTGCTGGGGATCGCGTCTGAGGCTTTGCACAACTTTATTGTCTGCTTGTCTTCCAGCTGTTCCTGCAAGCATGTCCTTCAACAAGCTAAGGAAAGGCCAAGGGTTGTCTGCCTGCAATTTCTGCCTGCCCTTTGTGTTGTGAGGCCAGTCCAGAGTGGGGCCAAATACTGCAGAGCTGGCAGTTGCTTGTGGTGGAGCCTGAGATGAATGAGTTTATCCAGTATCCATGAGGTTGCTCAGTTTGGATCTTGGCAACTTAGCTCTTTCTTTTTTTTTTTTTTTTCTCTTCTTTTTCTTTCTCACCAGAATGGTTGTGCTGAGGTTTGGTGTTGTTGCTGTCCTATTTTTAACACCAAAGCTCACTTATCTCTTGTTGAATGTGTGGTATGTTTCATTTGAGAGAGGCGGCACTTTATCAAATGTCACAAATGAGCCTTCTTGCTAGAGCTATTTCAAACCAACTGAAAAAGGATTCTTCCAATTTAATTTTAATTTACATGTGCAAAATTTTCACACAGTTGGAATCAGCACAGTTTATTGTCAAAAATAAGGAGATGTCAGACCCAGCCATAGTTTTCTCAACCCAGCATTATATTTGTCCTATAGCGTTTATAAAAACCCACATAAAACCCACATTTATTTCAAGCACTGTTGGTCTTTTACACCAAACTAATATCTGTAGAGGAATAAGAATTCCTTTGCAGTTGCCTGGCATTGAAGACTGTCCCTTTATGCAGAGATATAGTTGCTGGACAGTATATCTTTTTGCATTAAGGACAGTCACTGCAGCTGTTTGAGTCCTGTCATGTTTATGCATGACCAGATATTGCAACAGGCCGTAAGAGTTTGCTGCAAGGAGAGCTTTCATTTTTCACTCTTGGGAAGTGGGCTCCATCTAGTGTCTAATTTAAAGATTAGACTCCAGCTCCTTTTCTTAAACGCCCTTGCAGTGTGGGTAAAGGACACAGAGGAGGAATTGTGATGGGCATTGCTTTCGCTGATGATTATCTAGTGAGACCTTATCCAGTACAGTTAGTGTGGGAATGGCAACCTGAAACATTGCATCTGTTTCACACATGCACATGAAGCTAAAATAATTCTTTTATGAAATAGCACATGGATAAAAAGAAATTAAACCAGCATGGCAATAATGTGATCCTGTAATATTCTGTGGTTAGTTCCTCTCACAGTATTTGATGTGGCATGTTGGAAACCAGCATGTTGGTCTATAAAATCAAAATTAGAAAGCTAATTATGGGGGTTTTTTTATGAAGTAATGAATTTTGAAATGTGTACTGGGTATTAATATCCAGTCAACAGAATATCTTCCAATATGTAATGCTTCTATTAAGAAACATGTGAGATGCCAAAGTTTATTTTTATCATTTTCTCAGTATTTCAGTTTTTGTAATATTTAATCCTCTCTCAAATGCTACTTTAATTTATTTTTATTAAAAAGGATATCACATTCCGAAGTGTTTTTGACTAAAATAGAATAGTAAAATAGAATAGTCAATCTATCATATCTCAATGCCCTGAAAATAAGTGCTGTGAAACAGAGACAAGAAACACCAATAAGATTTTTTTTCCTCCTGAAACTGGAACAACTTGAGAAAATTTTAAATATTTAGGACTGAATACAGATTTACTTACTATACTCCATACTGAAGAAGCAGGAACTCAAAATTCTGGTCAGGAGGGCACAACAGCAAACCTGCAGAGAGGAAAATGTGGGCTGTCTGAGGACTGTTAATTATTAGTACAGTGGGGTTTCGTCCAGTTGTGATTTTTCAGCCTCTCCTTAAAGGGACATTTGAGGCCACTTAACCAAGCTTTTACCCTGAGCAGTCTGGCACTTTGCAGCACTGATGAGGAAAGAGGCAGGTGGGCACCATGGCTGTGCTGAGTGACTGCCTGAGCCACCAGCCCCTCTCTCTCTCCCTCCCTCCCTGCCTGCATGGGGGTGTTGCAGACCTCTGCCATTGCTCAAAGACACGGTGGGGTTGTGAGTGCTGCCCTCGTGGTGCTTACAGCTGCAGGGCTGCCTGCCCTTGCGAGATGCAGGAGATCCCCCATGCAAATCCCCAGACAGCTCTTGGCTTATTTTCCACCAGATGCCTGAACAGTGTGGAGCAGGGGCTGGGATCCAGGCCTGAGTCATTGGCAAAGAGGCTGTTGTTGTTTCATCTGTGAAATATTTGGGGTCTGGGCTTTCCAGCTGACACTTGTGAGCTGGGTGTGGACAGAGTTAATGGCAAACATCTGGTGCCAGGAGGGAGCGGGGAGATGGCACCTTGGCCATGTGAAATGGGGAGATGCTGTGGTGGGGTGCAGGGCTGCCCACCTGTCTGCAGTGCTGGGGGAAGGATTGGGAGCCATGGCTGAGGAGGACAGCCCTGGAAATGGGATGTGGGTGGTGAAACGCCCTGGGAATGGGGCACCACTGCCAAACCCTGGAGCCTCCCAGTGCTAGGCTGTGCTGGTTTCACTTGGCTGAGGAAGGCAGCCAGAAGTTGGGCAGGGGGGAGGAGCTTAAGTACTTATACATGCACACACTTTCTTGACAGCTCATAATTTATATTTGTTGTTGTTTGTTTTTTGTTTTGTTTGAGGGTTTTTTTAAGATTTTGTGATGCTGGTGTGCTTTTCAACCTCTAAACTTCCCCATAGACACTTGGTCTCTCAATCTCACAAGAGATGATAGCATTGGAATAGATACCTGGATTTCTTTTACTACTGAATGTTGTCTTCTGTAGGAAAAGAAGAGAACCAAACCAACATATCTTTATCCAGTGAATTTTTAAAAAACTTTGAAATACCACATTGTTTAATCCAGTTTCCTTTTCCATGTTACTTAATTTCACACTTCCAGAAGTGAAAGACAATGAAAGCAAACATATTTGTGTCACTTGAGGCTGCTGGGTCTTACAGTGATCTAGTAAATCACTACCTATTTTTTGGGTTTTGTGTTTATTAGTTACTTATGTAGAAGCTGGGGTAATACTTCAGTTTCTAAACAAATGCTGGAAATATCTGTATTTCTCTTAAATCCTTTTGTCACTTTAAACAGAATGAAATCTGGGCCAAATCTAAACTGCCAGTGTAGCTTTAAAATATATTTGTAAGATTGCAGGCCAGAAAGACAAGGAAGTTTTGGTTGGTTTTTTTTGGTCTGTCATCAACTAAAATATTGCACCACACAGAAATGCCCTTTGCATGGTAACCAACACCTCACTTCTATCTGAGGCTAAAATTGACCCCAAAGATCCTAGAGATGGCTTTTGTTGTCACCCACCAGGTAAGAGGATGGGACACTTCACTCACACTGTTGCTTGGAATCTGTGAGAGGTGAGCTGTGAACATCTGCTTGCCGTGTCCAACACTGCTGGGATCGCAGTGGTGGTGTCTCATGGTCACAGGACATGGTTTGCTGCTGGCAGAGGAGAGAAGGTCCCAAAATAGTTGGCCTTGTTCCTCAACATGGCCTCATGGCACAACTGCACCAGTACTTCCTGGCTGGGTCCAAGATAGTATATGGTAAAGGTGTATAGAGGAAGAAAAAACCTCAGAAAGGCTGGATTCAGTCATGATGCTGAGCAGCAGGCAGGGTGGTGGCATCAGGAGAAGCTTGTAAGTGTTGCTGCATCCACCAAGTCCCTCTGCTGATGATAAAAGAGACTAAAGGAACACAGCAAACGCCAGATAGTCCCCCTGCTCTGCAAAATGGCAAAGCTGAGGGTATCTAAAAGTGAGATGCTGTGCTGTACTTGGAGAGCTGTTGCAGAGTTTGTGACAGGAATTGAAAACGAAAGCAACGTCTTGAGAACATGAGGTTGGAAACATGGCTCTGGTACATGAAAATCTGGCATGGAGCTTTCTGATCTTTCTTTCTGCATTGTTACAGAAGTGTTACAATAGAGATGGAGTGAAAAAGAGCAGAAATAATTCATGGTTTGAAGTACTGCAGGTCATGAAGGCAAAGTAATTACTCCCAACCTATTAAACTGAAAGAAAAAGAAAGCTTAAATAAAAGGGTTGGGAGGAGGAGGAGAAAGCATTTGACTATTAAGATGACTTCAGTATTTTAGACTTTGTATCTCCAAGTAAAATTAAAGAATAAAATACTTTATCATCTATCTGTTCTCTTTAAGATAGGGGTAGCAAATACTCAGTGCACTGTGGAAGTAAATAGTGAGGGCAGACAGTTGGCAACAGTTAATCAGTGTGTTGGGTAGTGTGTTTTGGGAGGGAGAGAGACTACACTAATACATCAATTAACTAGATTAAGAGTGCTAAGATCCTTTATTTAGAGCAGAGGTATTTTAAGGTGTGTAAATGTGGCACTTTGGGATGTGGTTTAGCAGTGGATTTGGCAGTGGTAGGTTACCAGTTGGACTCAATGGTCTTGGAGGTTTTTTCCAACATAAACCATTCCGCAGTCAGCATTTCAGACCGTGGTGTGATCAGGTCCTGGCTGTTAATGTTCCCCAGCATGGTGGGCACAGCACCTGTGTCACAGCGGATGTGTGTTCACCTCTCTAGAACTTCTCTACCTTTTCCCCACACAAACTTGAGCCTGCTGGCCTGGGAGCTGGACCCAGCTAGCACCTACACTTTTACACTGGCTTTGGTTACCTGACTTGAACTCCTGTCTTGCTCTGCTGGGGATTGATGTCTTTGGTAGCTGCACAACCTCTTGGGTCTGTGCCATGGTAGCATGTGACACTGGAAATTTATGAGCCAGAAATATGCTGCTAAAAGGACATTTGCTTAAGCTGAAGGAAGAGAAATAGGGAAGGCAACTTTACTGTCCTGAGATTGAGAGGATTGGTTTCATGACCTAAACCATTGCTTTTATCATTAAATTTTTTGTTGAGCTGGGAAAGAGATGCTGTCATCCTCCTTCTTAATGTGCCCATAAGAAATAATAGCAAACATCATTGTGTTGTAGCTCTATTCTCACAATTTGGATGTTGTGAAGTGTCTTGCTTTTGCTTTCCTTTGTGCTGAGAGAGACATAAATAATTTCTGAAGGAAAGCTTACCCTAATTTGTAGACATGAAATTGGTACAAATTTGTCTGTTATTGCTGACGTCATTTCTTATTTGTCTGACCTCATTCACCTGGCATTAAAATCATATTATTGTATCTCATTTAAAAATTGCTACAGCCAATAGGGAAAACCTTTGCTTTAAGTGTTTTTTTGGCTTGATCTAATCTATGTCCTTAATGTCTACTCTGGGACTAGATCCAGATCTTCAGTGCTGACAAGTGCCTTTTAACGTCATTTATTTATTATGGGGAAAACAATTTAAAAGCTTAGTTATTAAAGCCACTTTTTATAGGGGAAAGTAATGAAATTCTCTGGTCTGAAGGTAGAAGTTACACGACTTTATATATAGTCTTAAATAGCATTATTAAAGCTGAATACACACCATTAAAATCATTCGAGGTTTATTTTGTTACAAAACCCAAGCAGAGTGCCTTCTAAAACGATACTTTGTAATGCAATGGGCAAAAGTTGCTGCTCGGCCAGCAGTGCAGTTTGCAGTTTACAAGTAATCCAGGTTTTATTAGTTTGCTATGCCAGACTGCCTGCCCTTGCACTAAGGCCCTTTTGCTTGAAGCCCAAGCAGGTTTGCAGATATTCTCCATTAAAGAATAGGCATGAGGTTAATTGGAGTTATTCGGGGGCTTATTGTTGTGTAAATAGCAATATAAGACCAGAGTGAACTGGAATATGCAATAGCATTTGTAATGGTTTTATCCTTCTCCTCAAATTTCTGCTTTGCTCTGAAGTTATAAGGGTGCAACACATACCTAAAAGTTTTTGATCCTAGAAAAACTGATATGTGATCTAAATTTGTCAATTAAAACATACATGTCCTACCATACAAAAAAAGCATAACTTGTTGTTGTTGTTGGTTGGTTGGGGTTTTTTTAGTATGCACAATACAATGTTGAATTCATGAAAGTTTGTTTCTCTTGATAACTTCCGTTAAGGGAAGAGTTGACAACTAGTCAGCTGGTGTTTAAAAGAAAGTGTTGAATTAATGTTGTAAAAGGAGAAGAGTAGTTTCATTAATTCCAGAGGTGATTTTACTTCTTATTTTATTTAATAGCTTTCATGCTTTGATTTTCATTAGCATGCAAATATTTCTTCCTTGCTGTGCTCAGTGTTGAAAAAGATAAAATAAAGCAAAATACAAAGAGAAGCTATGAAGACAAATCTTTTTTTTCCAAAGGAAAATGTGAATGTTATCAGTTCTAAGAGAAATAACTTAAAGAAAAAGTATGCTTCTCAGAAAAGTGCAATAATCAGAGTTTGAATATTTCAAGAACACTTTTGTTGTTACATCAAAATAGCTCAATCAGGGCAGGAAAAATGCAGTATTGATAAATGATGATGCCACCTAGTGAGATATTTCAGGTAGTATTGTTACCAAAATGTATTTATAGAGCTCCCAGGAGCTAATCAATGCTAGACTGCACCAGAGTGGTAACTTTCCTGGCTGAGTTTATTTTACCTGCTGTATTTCAATGTATTTATTTTTGAATAGAAAATAAACTATCACTTCTGGGATATTTGGAAATGAGAACTTAGATACCCATTATGAAATACACTGCTATTTCTTTTTTCTGGATGAAAGTGGGAGGGGAAAAGTATAAGAAAACTTTGATTGGTTTAGATCATCTGATGGTGATCTAACAAAAAGGTTTCTTGTGTGAGAGAATCACTTCATTTCTTCCTGACCTCGACTGAGTCCTAGTATCTGTCATTTTATTGTTGAAAGAAAATAATCTTTTAACTTTTCTACAAAGGAAATGTGCCTTGAAAAATCTATGGCTGCAGTACATCTCAGATCAGTCTGGTTGATAACTTCATACATATTTTGTAGTAGGAATGTGATTGCTTTGCATATAAAATTTAGTGTTGCTGACGCTACACTGGTACTACTCTGCATATTATTAAAATGGCTTGCTGCAACATTTCCAGCTTAAAAAAAAATAAAAATGGGGAAAACCCTGTTGCTTGAAGCCTGCTGGCAAGAAGGTAGGTAAGAGAAGGGTGTGTGCATAAAGAGGGGTTGCAGTCTGAAAGTGAAGCAGAAGGTGCAGAGGCCATCATGCAACAAAATTAGGCAGTGTTCATGCAGATCCTCCACATTTGCTTAAGACAGAGTATGTGACTGGTGTCAATGTCAAAAGGACCTCTTACCATACTTAAGAGAATCTATAATTGTTGGATTATTAGAAATAAATTATTTACTGTGAAAATGTTGAAGCCCTGGAAGGGGTTGTCCACACAAGCTGTTGATAGCCTGTTTCTGGAAGTGTTCAAGGTCAGATTGGATAAAATTTTGAGCAGCCTGGTCTAGTGGAAGGTGTCACTGCCCATGGCAGGCAGGGTTGGAAGTAGATCATCTTTAAGGTCCCTTCCAACCCAAACCATTCTATGATTCTCTGCTTATGTCACAAGCTGTCTTGGAAAAATATTGCTGCTAATAAATTCTTATTGCTTTAAATAGGAAAGAAGAATTTTAAACCACCTATTCTACTATTAGAAAAAGGAAATGAGACAGAAATTGGGAGCCTTTTTTTTTTTTGACAAATGCAGTCCCTCCTCCCAAAGCACACCTCTATGTCCTTGTTGGGGTTTCCCCTTGAAGTTTTGCTGTGGCTTTTCCTGACCTACTGTTTTGTTACAACACTCAGATGCACTTTTCCCTCTCCACTGCATAGAGATGTCTCCTTTGGATTTTCCCCTTTCTTCATGATTAAGTGCTCCTGAGCTCCACTTGCTGATGTACTTGGTGCCTCCTCACTGTGTCCAGCTCTTGCTGTCCTTCCATGCCCTCCTGTCATGCTGCAGGAAGCCCAGGTGTCCCTTACCGAGCTCTCCTGGGGCTCTGCCCATCGTCTCAGCCCTGTGCCCCTTGGATCCCACCTCACTGCCATCCTCATCCCATTGTTCCACCCCTCTGCTGGCCCTGGGCAGCTGCACGGGGTGCTGTGCTGCCGAGACTGGTGACTCTGTTTGCACAGACTCACAAGTGGCTGGATGGTTTCCCGTTCTTCCCTTGTATCCCACTTTTCCTAATTTAAATGCTATGTTAGCATTTACCAGCTCTTTTCATTTCCCTCCTGCTCTGGTTTTTGTGGCTCTCCTAAAGCTGAAGCAGAGTGCTTGCAGACCCACTGCAACTTTCTGACTGGGATCAGAAAGGAAACACAAGGCCCAGGACCCCCAGGAGCAGCACTGGAAGGCTTGTTTCTGTTTGGATCACTTACCAGAACAAATCTTTTGAACTGCATTAAAGTTTTGAAAAATGAGTTTCCCTTTAAAAGCCTTTCTTATGGTTATAGGCTGAGAACTGATTTGGAAGTGTCCCAAAGTGGAGCCATTTGGCTTGCTGTTGCTATCTAAAGAGGTCACCAAAGACAGCTTTTGTTTTTTAACCTCTACAAAATGTTCCCTGCCCATAATTAATGTCTGATGCCAACCTTAGATATGCACACGGTGTCTCACGAGGAGAAGAAAATCATTGCAATAAAGGTAACGTTTTGACTACTGATATGTACTTTCCAAATGTTCATATTTACCAGAAAAAAATTTAATTATTTCATTTTAATGCAAAGATTGGATTTGTTCCTATGTTAGACACAAATGGATCAGTAGTTTTCTGGCTCATCGCATTTATTCTGTAATTTATTTTTTTAAAATTATATTAAATCTTCTGAACTTCTGAATAGGAATACACTGAATTCCAGTAGCTTAACTATTTTTATTTTCATTTTGCACATACAACATGTTAGATAAATGCTTCTTTCATCCATCATGGGGTACTATTTTTTGAACTAGGAATTATGTTTTGGCCAGCAACATAAAGATCTACTTGTGGATTGAAGAATGTATATCACTACTGCTGGTGGAAACATTCTCCCCTTGCACTTCCCCGGGATGTGCTGCTGCTTGCTCCTAAGCAAGGAGGTTTTACGTTCTGGAGATTTTCTTTCTCACCATGGTTAAATGGCAGTCTGGAAATAGCCCAGGTTTTAATGTCACCACTGAGCAGAATAACACAAATGTGCTGCCGTGTGTGTGTGGCAGATAGTGCAAAACCACTTTGACTCTTCAGGGTAAATTAATTCTCTCCTCCTCTGGTGTCATGGTTTTGGCTTGGAGCTCTGCCAGTCCAGAAGAAGAGCATCCTCCTCTCAACTCTTTCCTGCCATTACTACCTCATGTTCATGGTCCAGTTCATTTTCTCCCTCTCTCTGCAGTACCTCAGCTTTCACTTGGACATTTCTTCGAGATTGTCAGTTGATAAAATACAGAGTATCCCTCTTATCTTCTATGTATTAGTCTTTTTTACCTATTAAACAATTTCTCTTGCCTGCTGCCTTTCTCTAGATTCTCCTTTACTCCTGGTTCTTCTACAAAACATAGCCAGAAAAGGACTGCTACTAGCTGTCAAGTTTTCAGACCAGTACCTCAAATTCATAAATGGCTCTTGTGAGCTTTTTATCTTTCTTAAAGCTCCCTTTTGTGGTGACACTAAGAGAAAAGCAGTGACTGCTAATTCCAGGCTTGCTGGGCATCCATGGGCTTCTTCTGCCTGCCCTGCTGTGTCCCAGGAACCAGCTCTGGCTCTAGTCCTATGCCTCTGTTGCAGTCTCTGCCTTGAAGCAGCATTTGGGAGGGATGCAACTGCTGTTCCTTCCTACAGTGACATACCTCCTCCTGATAATGAACATAATATACCATTAGCAGGCTCTTGTAAAGGAGAGAAAAGCATTTTGAAGTTATTAATCAAATCCAATGATCCTTACTTCCACCAGCAGGAGGCTGGGCTTTTATATGGAGAGATCTATTATCCTTTCTTCTATATAGCAGAGAGAGATCTTTTCTGCACAGACTTTGCAGCTTCTTCCATATGCTTTCCCCAGATGGGATGGTGTTCTTTGAGTCCAGTGATGATGATTACTATTATTATAGCATTATTATTTATTTTTGCTAGAGCTTTGTGAGAGGTAAATTTCTCTCCCTTTGGGGTAGGTTCTACCTGGTGTTGGCTGAGAGACATCCTGTCTTCTTTTGGGGGTCTCAGAAGGTAAGAGTTCAACACAACCCATGGGTCAGAGCAGCAGCAGTTGATGGAAAAACACTATAGCAGCACACATTAAAAACTACCCCCAAAAAACAACATCCCCCCCAAGAAATCCCACAAAATGTACTGTACTGTTGGTTTTACAAGTATCCCATCCTCAGAGATCCATAGGATCCTGAGTGATGTCTCTTGCCCGGCTCTAGTGGCCTCTTGCCAGCAGAGAAAAATTCTCTCTCTTAAAGACAGCTATCTGGGCAGACCATTGGAAGAGATTCCCCCTAATTAATTATCTTCCTTCAGCATCTTCTCAGCATTTTCAGAGCTGCATATGGAATCCAAAGCAGTGTAGAAGTAATTTTTTTAAATATTATGTGTGAGCTGTCACTTCTGCCAAATTAACTGCATTATACCTGTTGAAGCCATTTTGGTTTGTTCTTTTGTCCTTCAACTTCATGCTGTGTAGTAAAATTATGTAACTTCTATCAAGCTGGTTTGGCAGTTTTCATGTAAGACTGTATACTAAATAATCAAGTTTGATAGGAATAGTTCTTCATTATACTTATTTTAAAATGATACCTTTAGATTAATATATTTGAAAACTATTAATACAAAGTGCAAAAATAAGTAATTTTTCGTAATTCCTGTTCACTTACAAGCAATTTCTATTAGTTCATGTTGAAATGTGTTTTCCTACCTAGTTAACATTGTAGCAATTGTACATGTATTATCACATACCAAGAGGAAATGTAAACAAATCATCAGTTCATAGTGTAAAAGTCCATTGATATTTTGATTTTTAAAGTGTTCTTACTTTCTTTTTTTTGGCAGTTTTTATAAGGCAATGCATGGCAGAGAGATCAGGGTTTCTTATTTGCTCCTGAATCCTTCCCCTGCCCCAAATTTATAAAACACATGCACAGTTTCCCAGATGCTTTGGCAATTACATTGGCAGAGGTGCTGCTCAGGTTTCTGCATTGCATTTGGCAGTGTCACCCGTGGGGGCTGCACAGGACAGGGTGAGTAGGATGCCTGGTGGTCAGTGGCCCTGGCTATCATTGCTAAGGGATGGAGGGAGGAATGCTTTAGGAATGCCAAGTGAGTCTCAGGCGTTGGTGGCTTTGCAGGGGAAGGAAACTGCTTTTATTCAACTCTGCAAACACTGCAGAGTCTCGTCAAAGTCTCTGAAGCTCAATAAGTTGTTCTAAAACTATTTAACTCTTGAGCGTGAATATTTGGTATAAATACAGCTGTTCATCTGAGAAAAAAAAGAAAAAAGGCAGTGCTCTGTGTGCATTTTGTTCCTGAATTAGGTTTCCCATGATTAAGGGGTTTGTTCTCTTTCCTCATTTAGAAGTATTCCCCCACCCTCTTTGCAAGTGTAAATTGCTCTCCTGTAATGAGATCAATGGACCTTCACCGATTTACAGGAGTAGAGAATAACTTGGCTCGTTACGCATCTGATGAGATATGATCTGTGGTTCTCTTGGAATGGACAGACAGTAAAACATTAAGAACTAATAAAAAATGTCATATTCTCCAATACTGTGCTCTGGCTGTGTACACATAGATATGTTATTACATACAAGTGGAGGAAAAGTATCCTTTGGGTCAGCCCTGATGGAGACTTTTCTTTACTTCCTACTTCTGGTGTGAAACTCTGTTTTGTCAGTCAGGGTGGACAGAGGCTCTGGTTTAATCTTGGATTCAGAATATGTCCTGACAGAGTGCAGCTGCTCTTGCATGACTGGAGGGTTTGATTGTGTTTTTATGTCTAATGGAAACACAAATCTTAATGAAGTCTCTTACAGTGGTACCAGGATCATGTTAAGGGTGATTGTTTTGAGTCACAATCAGGATTTAAAATCAAAGAAATCACTTAAAAATTGGTTGTTCCTGTAATTTGGCTGAGTAAGTAATCCATCACTCTTTGACAGCCAGCTGGCTATAGGAAAGGGCCTCACATTCCTGCAGATTTGGTGCAGATCCTCAAAAACCTCTACCCCTGTGCCAGCTCTGGTGAGTGGTTTTTGCTGCCTGGCACTCTCAATACTTTGGGAAGGTGTTAAACATGCTTTCTTAGTTTTACTTTTTCTCCAAACAAAGTGTGTTGCAATGGTATTTTCTGTGATACTGATACATGTTCCATCCCTGATATTGGGAATTTTGGAAAGGGAAGTGAGAGTGTAAGATAAAATTGATTGTGAGATGTGAGGAATGTACTTTAAAAGAACAAATTCACTAATGTGGATTATGTGCAGGTCTTTTTCTGTGGTTTGTTTTAAGAGGTGAATAATTTTTGTTTCTCAAGTTTCTGCATCTCTCAAATTCACAGTGTAGGAATGTGAATATTGCTGAAAACCTAAAGTAAATTTGAAACATCTCTGCTGCTGGCCAGCTAGTTACTGCAAGGTCTTTTCCAAGTACTTTGTAAAGTTTCCTTATATGCAAGTGTTTTTCCCATCTATACAAGATTATCATGATTTAGATGATAATCTGGTTTATTCACGTCTTGCATGTAGAATTTTCTGGACTGGCTTTTTGCCCTATACAAGACATATGGTGTTTTTACTGAACACACTAAGAGTAGTGGAAATAAAATGTCTAAAGGGATCACCTTGAGCCTCTAGCCTTCATCCTTATAGCATAAAAATTCAGTGCTTTAAGTTTTTCACAACATGAGTGCCACATGATGAGTAGTGTTGGGTTATCTCTGTTTACAGTAAGGGCAGAGCTCTTCACTAGGTTGAGTTTAGGTTTGTTTTGATTTGTTTGGTTTGGGTTTTTTTGTGGGGGGGAGGAAGGTGTGGGCTGTGGTTTTGTTTTTAATAGAGAACTCAGTCATGTTTATAAGACTAGAATATTTTACACGCTTTGTGGGTAGGAAGCACTCAGGAGAACAAAGGTGGTTTTGGCAAGGTGAAATAATTCTCCAGCCTCCTGGAGAATTTAACCTGCTCAGGAGGCTTGGGTTAAATTTCTAGGCTATGCTACTTTAAAATTACTCTTTTCCTCCTCTCAGTTAATGCTGATGACTCGACAGGAGTTTTTTGGCTGCTCAGTGAGGCCTCCCTGCTGTGAATCAGAGACATTCTCTGGTGGCAGGAACCACAGATGAAATATCTTCGAGGGCATGGCAGCCCTTGGGGCTGCACGCTGTGAATGCTCTGTTTTGTTTATGCAGCAGCTGCTTTGGAATGGGGCATAGCAGCTCTGGGGTCTGTGCAGAGAGCAGGTGCCTGGGCTGTGGCTGTACAAACCTCCTGTGCTCCAAACCCAACAGCGGTGTCTCTGTCAATCACAAACATTAGCTTCCTTAAATATACTGGATTTTCAATGATTTCATGGCTTCATCTGATGCCTCTTGTCTGCTGTCACCAAAACCTTCCTCTGCTGTTCAACCATGATTCTTGTGAGAAACACACTTTTGCAAAAATGGAAGAGATCCTTGTTTGATGAGGTCAGACCAAGCTGAGGTCAAATCCAGCTGTGGGTTGCTCCAGGGCATCCTGAAGTAGGTGAGAGCCTTGTGGGCTCTCTGGTGCTTGCAGAGATTTTTCGTTTACACCAAAAATTTCCTTAACTGGGCAGGGCTTTATTTTGTTGCATTTTGTACCAATTTCAAACTAGAGTGGGAAATTAAGGTTTAGAGGTTTGCCTGCTCCACTCCCTCCCCAAGAAGTGACAGCAAAGGTTTTCAGACTTGGTTTTCATTATTAATATTATTTTTATTCTACCTAAATGCCTCATTTTGCTGCTGGTGATAGCAATGGGAGGAGTAAATGCAGATCAGCCAGGACAAATAAGCCCTTGGTAGGTTTTTGAGATTTGGGTTGGCTTTTCTGAGAGTCTGCTTCACCTCAACACAGATTTCATCCACTTGTGTTGCAGGTCCAGGAATGGAAAAGATGTCCTTGTCTCAGGTTCTGTAGGATATTTGCAACCAATGTGAGGTTGGTACAGCCTGGTACAGCCCCTGTGTCCTCAGCACTGTGCTCCACTAGAGCCCAAGCACAGGATTGATAGCAGGAAGGATTTGGGATGCTGAAGGGATTTTGTGTGCCATGTTGTCTGAGTGGTGTTCACAGGGATGGAGCTTCAGTACCTCCTCTGATGTCACATGTGATTGTGGCAGCAAAGAGCTCTTGGATAAGGTTCCCTAAGCATTGTGCTTTTGAAATCTGAGCCTGTTTCTTTGTGTTATTCTCTGAAGCTACCCAAAAGCAAATGCAAATCTTTCTAATCTTTGGTAATAAGAAATGTGATCCAAAATATCATGTTTTAATTTGGTGGCTGCATTTCTCCTCATTCCTGAAAACTTCCCAAGCCAAGGCTGTGCTCAGAGCACGGTCTTG
This sequence comes from Pycnonotus jocosus, assembly GCA_013400435.1. Classification (NCBI taxonomy): domain Eukaryota; kingdom Metazoa; phylum Chordata; class Aves; order Passeriformes; family Pycnonotidae; genus Pycnonotus; species Pycnonotus jocosus. The sequence goes on along the minus strand of VWYP01002585.1, from coordinate 35,194 downwards.
AAGTTCATCAGCCTGTTTTAGTACCTATAGCTTAAAGATGTCATGGGGCTGCTCTTCTCAAGTACAGCAGAAAACAAAACCTGATCATGTATGAAAATATGCAGAATATTGTTAGGAAGTGAATAAACTATGTTAAATTTTTTTAATAATTTTTGTAGGACCACAGTCTTTATGATGCCTAAAGCTGTTATTTTCAAAATCTTTTATTGGAATCTGGGGTTTTTTTAAATTTTATTTTACATGTCTATCATTTCATGCTGTTTAAGATTTCACAAGTGAATATTCTCCGCTTCTGTGGAAAAAGTTAATAAGCTCCAGATGTGATTTCATTCTCTCCAGAGGTAAATTTAAACCTAGTAATTCCTTACAGGCTTTGAATCAGTCATTCTTCTTTTCTTTTCCTTAATACCTAGCTGATGAATTACAAAAGTAATTCAAACTTTGTTTTCCAGTTCTTTTCCTTTTCTGCTGGCAGCTGGCAATTCTTTTGCTGTGTTGCATATCAAATCACAGCTCACTGAGGCTCCTCACAAACAGGAGTGCAAAGCTCCCACATTGCCATGCTCCTTGGGATTCACACTTTTGGGTTGAGAATATTAAGCTATTGAGAACTGTTGACCTGAGAAGCCTTAGAAAATCTTGGTTTTGCTATTTAAAAAAAATGAATTCCCACCATCCCTGGCTATTGCTTAGAAAGTCATTACTCTATTGCTGCTCTTTATGCCAGTTGCACAACCTTTCAGAATAACTTGCTTTAGAAAATGTACAGTGAAAGAGTCTTGACAAAATCAGATTGAAGGCTCAAATAACAAAGGCTGAAATTGTAATGTTCCTACAGCTAATGAAATGTAATTTAACAAGTCAGTTCAATAATTTGCCTCTAAACTTCAGAGTACGGTTTCATTCAGTGACTGTCAAATTTAAAATACCCCAAGCCTCACAGATAAAGCAAAGACCATGTTTATAGCCCATTTACACTGGGAGCCAGACTGCCAATGTGGAGCCATGCCAGCTTGGGACAGATGAGAAGCTGGCTCCCTACAGAGAGCATCAGATCTGTGTTTTTCTCATCTTGTTTTTGACCCTGACATCCAATCCGGTAACCACAAGAGGAGCTGAATTGCTAGCCAAACAGCAACTTTCTTTTAATTTTTGTTCCACAGTAGAAACATGTGCCATGTACAAATAGTGAAGTTCATGTGCTGTTGTAGCAGCCCTCCTCACACCATTCTAGCAGAGGGCGAGATACCAACTGCCATCACACCAAAAACCCCCTAGGAATGTAGCACAGGGTGCTATAATAGTCTGGGAAGGGGCAGAGGGTGACAAAGAAGCAAAGCTGGCTACAGCAGGGATGCTGTTAAAGTATTTTGTCAGACAAGCAGGACAACTGCAATGCCCTTGGTGTGGGAGGTGATTACCTCCCAGCTGAGATCACCATCAACTGTTTGGTGTGGGGCCATACACTAGACCTTGGGAGAAGCCAGTCACATCACTTGCTGGGTCAATTAAATATTGTAGGAACACAGCATCCTACCATCAGTACATTGCTGCAGTGGCAATGGATGGATTTACCTTCCATGAACTTAAACTTGAGAAACAATTTGTTCTCCATTGTGGGCAAATTATAATTAAACAAGGATCTCAGAGGGATGAATCAGCTAAACCTATTCCTTTCTCCAGCTTCCTGCTTTTTCTTCAACTTTTGTGTCTTATATTAATTTGATTCTTTCAGAGAGAGACATTCTAATTGAGTAAGTAGACCCCAGAGGTTGATAATATGTTGCCAACATTATTAACAATATGTTCCTTAAAAAAAAATCGACTATCAGCTTCATGCTCTTCTCAGAGAGGGGAAAAAGAAACCTGTCTAAAGAAGATGATCCTTCATCTTGTTCCCCAAAAGATCCATCATTTCTTCTTGGTGCACATCTGGTTTAGTACTTCTTAGTTTGTGTTGATTTTTTTTTGTCTGCTTTCAGATGAGGGTAGTTGATATTTCCAGAAGTGATTACGGAAGGAACATGTCCTGTTCCTTTGGTGGGAAGGGATTTGGGGGACCTTTTCCAATGCAGGCTTCACAAACCTACAGAGTTTGCCCTGCATTAACGGGGCTGCCTTTGAGAGCAGCAGGCACTGAGGGATTCCCTGACTGAGCAGGAGTGTCTCAATCCTAGGCTTGGACACGAGCTGTTAAGAGGTGTGCTAGGATCCAGGTCTGGATGGGCAGCCCTGCCAAGTGACTTTATGCTCCAAAGGCTTTTCCTGCAGTGAGTGTAAGTGATTCCCATGCACCATTACAGTACCATGCAGAGGACTGGAGTTTTTAGCCACAAAAAACTGCATAAGCGGACCAAGAGGGAACGCTGTGATGCTCAGCAAAGAAAACTGCAGGGAACTGCACCTAGGAGGGAATAAGCAGTGGCTGGGGGATGGCTGTCTCAGTAATAGGACTGCAGGAAAAGTCCTTCGAGTCCTTTTGGTGGACAAGCTGAAAGTAAGTCAGCAGTGAAAGGCAAAGACAGAATCACAGACCATAAAATCATTTCAGTTGGAAAAGACCCTTTAGATTAGTTAGTCCACCCATAAACATAACACTGCCAAGTCTTCCACTAAACCATGTCTGTGGTTAAAGAACAGCACAGATGGAATGCCAAGAGAAGTCCCCCCTGGTGAGCAAAAACCAGGTTATATCTGGAGTCTTGTGCCCAGTTTTGGGTCCTTCTCCCAAGGAAGAAAGGCATTCATTTCCAGAATGAAGCTTATCTAGATAGCAAGGAGGCTGAAGAATAAAATGAAGGACCAAGAGAGGTGTAAAGGGTGACTTTATATATCTCAGAGAACAAATTAATCCAAGGGGAATCTTATGAATGGTTTATAAATAAGATGGATCAGCCTCATCCTGAAAGTGTAGGGCAGCAGAAAGATTTCCTGCTGGGTGTAAAAAACCAAATTTCATGGTAAAGATGATCAAATATCCGCACATGTTGCCCAGAGAGAATTCAGTCTTCATCCTTGAAGATATTCAGAACTTGACAGAACAAATGCTTGAGCAGTCTTATCTAACTTTGAAGTTAACCTTGTTTTCAGCAAGGAGATAGAACTTAATGATTTTGAGGCCTCTTCCAATTCATGATTATTCAATGATTCAATTAAAGTCCTATGCTTTTTGAATTCTCTTGATTGTTATCAGACTGCTAGCCAGGTGTTTCTCATGGAAAGTGTTTTTCAACCCATAATTACTTCTGATTTGAAATACTTCAGCTAACCATTTTATCCAAAAGGAGTGTATGCATAACCTGGAGGGGAAGAGAAGGGATTTGCTTTTTTTCCCAAGCCAAAATTATCTTAACCTTGTTTTCAGGAATAAAAGGCTAATATATTGTTTTACCTGTATTAGGACATTTTTCTGTTCTTTCTCAAAAGTTCTGTTGTACTTGTGCTTTCAGGCAAAGCCTGTTAGCTTGGCAGACTGCATGTCCTTTTGGCAAGGCCTTACTGAGTGAAGTACTGCACAACAAGTTTATGTTCAACGAGGATTTGAGTTCAAGTTGATATGACTAGGGATGCATGGCAGGGAAGCCTCAGAGTAGAGAGTGTGATGAAGAAAGAAGGAAGCAGGAGGGAAACAAGTCAGGGGAAGGGACTAGAGAGTGGTATCTTTGCTCTGTCCTAGGTAGGACTTGTTTAGTGGTGTGCTCAGAAGCTGGCCAGCCTCCTGTTTATATTTTACAGAAGGGCTGTGATAAATAGAGCAAGGCCATGGGGGTCACGAAGTAGCAGGCTGGACTGGACTGATCCATTCAGTCCTGTCCATTACCCTGAAGTTCCCTAATGAGGCTGTGTCAATTATCTGAATTTTCCCTTTTCTGAGGTTTGAGCAGTGATTTGAGAATCTCAGAACAAAACTAACAAGCTGCAGCTGAAAAGTATTGGGATTGTGCTAGAAGACACCACGTGCTGTAAATGATCTTGCCTGGGTGGCACAAGTTGGGCATCTGAAATTGATGGATGCATTTGACATTAATGTGTGTGGCTCAGTCCTCCATGCAGAAAATGTGGTTGGAAAGACGGCGATTATCAGTATTGATGGCTGTTCTTGCAGGGCTCGTTTATCAGTGTTAAGCACCACAGGAAAGCAAGTGAGGGAATTGATAACTCTGTCTTCATGACTCGATTCCTTAGATACTCTCTACCTTTTCCGCTGGATAAGGCAGCAGTTCATTCCCGGCCAAAAGCAAAAAGAAGGAAGAGGAAGGTTGAACACAGCGCATCAGTAGAAGGCAACTTAATTCTGGCATTTCTAAGCATTGGCTTGTATAATGCTAATGTATTCTGGTGGGTAATTTTACCTCTAAAATTGTGTCCCTATTAGTTTTGTCAATTTTTTTGTTGTTGTTGTTGTAAGCGTTGACTCTAATGATTGCTCTGAAGCTTCTCAGTCTGCTTGCATTACTGATGTAAAAGAAGAAGTCCAGGTTGTTCTGCCCAGTTCACTTAAAGAAAAGGTAAAATTGACTTTCAGAGGCTGAGTGGACTGTCCTGCTGCGTGGGTTTCCAACAGTTCTTTAACCTTGCTGATAGTGAATACATATTTCCTCTGAATCTTGGCTCCTGCTTGTGATACTGTTGGAGCCTTTATTTTTAGAGTTGCTATCTTTTCTCCCGTTGCCATATCTGTCTGCTGAGTGTTGCACTCCTGCCAAGTTACACTTGCTCTAGACACAACATAAACATAATTACATGTAAGAATTGTGAAATTGCTGGGATTCACTGTGAAAAGGGTTTTAGTTTCAAAATAATTTCACTTTAGTACTGTTTCTAGTCTTAATCTTGGCTGTCTAAAGCAAGGGTTACCTGTTGTTGATGTGGAAATGTTATAGTGTGCTTTAGCTATTTTCACTGCCTGGAGTTCTGAGATGCTACAGGAGGAGAATAATTAAAGTGGCTTTATATATATTAATGGGGAAAAAATGTTGTTTTCACTGATATCTGAAAGAGATCACTAAAACTGTGAAATAAATTAGGTGTGAGGAGAAAAAAAAGTACAGGAGAAAAAGATTTTATCTTTCTTAAAAAGAAGGTGCCCCTAGTAGTAGATGGTACTAAGGACAGAAAAGATTTTATTCATTGTCCTCTGAGATCTTCAGCCCAAGTTCATTAGTGTTCTGATTATTAGGGTTATCATGTAAGCCACAAGGAAAATTTGGCCATATTTTGAGAAAATAAAATATTTGGGCTGGAAGACATGTTACTTTGATGCTAAGAAAAGAAAAAATAGGAAAAAAAACCCCACCAGCAAAACAACAACCACAACTTTGTTTGACTCACATTAGTTCAGAAAACGCCTTTTTTTAGTTAGCTCTGAAGAGTAAAACTTTGAGGTTGAAGTTGTGTAATGTGCATTACTTGAACATTGCTTTGATGACTTTTTTTTGAGTCACAGAAACAGAAGTGAATTGGTGATTTAGATGAGTCCCCGTATCTGATCCAGTGCTGAAGCAGAAGGATGCATCTGCACATCACAGCTATTACAGCAACAGAGACCCATTGAAAACAAATTTTTGTTAGGACCTAGGGTAGATGTTATGCAAACACATAGGCAGTTGATTTAAAAATTAAAAAATAAGACAGACTCTCATTGAGAGACACAGAAGTAGTTGAGCATAAAATGTAATTTTCTTCCTGCTGCTCTTCTGTATGATGTAGGACTGTCTGATGTCTGGTGAGACTAAAAGGGGTTTGATTCTCCCTTATCCAGATAGTTTTCTGCAGCAGGGAAATAAAAATGGTGCCTCAAGCAATGATGAAGGGAAGGAATTGCATTAAGTAACTCCAAAGCAAGGCATGGATGTGCAGAAGACAAGGCTCTCAGAGAGGCTGCACAGTTTGTGGGTGAAGTTCTCCAAGACTCTTTAGATTAAAACGAGCTCTAGAGAATAGGCCCCAAACTACTCTTATCCTGAGTTGTGAGGCCAAGAAAATGTTATACTACCCTTGACCCTGGAGCAGTCTTGCAATGATTTAAAGCAAGGAAAAAAAAAAAAAAAGGGATTCTGTGGCCATTCCTGTGAATCTGTGAATATTGGCAATGTTTCTGCTGGTCTGAATAACTTTCAGGCTAATTTCTGAAGTTCCTGGCAGAGCAGCCCTGAAGCTGTGAGGGTTGTGCCCTACTCTCCCCCTCCTCTTCACTGGTGCCAGCTCATGCCCTGCCTGCACTAAGCCTGGCATCGTGGAGAAAGGATGCTCTGTGCACCTTCTCTCTGTGGTGGGGCACAAAAAATAAGCTTAGGAAGGAAGGATACTCCAGACCATGTGTTTTGAAAGTTCTCCTCCACAGGGAAGGATTGGTGTGGCAGGATTGGTGAAAACCTGGCTCTTCTGTGTCTGCTTGCTGCATGCTGAGATAAGATAAAGTTGTGAAATGGAGCAACCTATTTAAAAATATTCTTCATTGTTAGAGAAAAACATGGGTATGAAAGAGGGAAAGACGGGGTTGTGATGTGGGCTGGTCGTGCTCTTGTAGCACCCATTTAAATTCCCATTTATATTTTCCTAATACACTCATCTCCTTTTTGCCTCAGAGCTATTTTAATTGAATTTGCTTGTTCTGCCTGCCATTTAGCTGCAAGCTGCCCTGACTGAAACCAGTTCCAACGCAATAACAAACCGAGCTGTTTCGCTAAATTTCCGGCATTAAGGGCAGCTGACCTGCTTGTGCTGGGGGAGGAGCAGGGGGGTCGAGCGGGTCTGACGCTGAGGGGTGCACGCAGAATCCACTGCACACACAACGTGGAGGAGAAATTATTCTAATTGCACTAACTGTCCCTATTAAACACAGTTGCTGTCTTTTTACATGCAAGCGTGTTTGTGTAATTTTCAAATATTGTCTGCGTTTGAATTGAATTATCAAATGGGCTGAAATAATAGGCTAGAATTCTTTTAGGATGAGTGTATATTTTGCAATAATTAGTTCATTGCTAAGCATAATGTAGCTGTTTCTCTCAAATGTGCTCTTTTCATTTATTCAGAAAAAAGGTATTTTTAAAAAATTCTCCACAAATATGGCATTGCTATTCTTGGATAAAATGAATATAAAGGAATTGAATCAAAACCGTACAGCTATTAAAATTGTCTTTGTCTAATTTGCGAAACAGAGCAGTCAGAGAATGCAGTGTTTCCCTCTGACACTGTATTTCTGTTGGTTTTGTTGGCCTTGGCCACCAGGAATATCAGACTGCACAGGGCAGGGACACCCTTGCATCATTAAACTGATGAGTTTTCCCATCCTTTTCAATGGTGAGGGCTTCACCCACTGAACTGTTGAGACTGGACCTCTCTTGCAGGGAGGAGTGTCATGTTGGCTTATGCAAAGCTACTCTGGCAGATAGTATGGATAGAATAGAGTTTATTTTTTTTTCCACCTGTGCTGTACTTGTGGGACTCCTGATAGTCTGTTCAAGGCTCTTGTTGAGTGAGTGATAAGATTTTCAAACAGTGGTTTGGAAAGTCTCTGTTGTTCCTCAGTGGCTTGGAAAAGAATGTGTTGAGATAAGGCCTGTCAGTACCCACGATGGGTAACCCGTGTGCAAACAAGCAAAGAGGCGGCTTATTTATGTGGTTGCAATGCTGTTTTAATTCTTAGTTTTATAAACAATCCAACTGTTCAGGCAGAGAAGCCCTCTTGTGAAATCCAATGTAATTATTGGGTGCTGGCAGAGAGCGGAGTATGCATTAGGAAATGGTATGGAGGAAGCAGGGCTGCTTCTGTCTGACCCCTCCTTTCCTCTCGCCAGCGTGCTCGGAGTCAGTGCAGCTTTCAAATCAGATTTGAAACCTGTTTGTTTAAGCAAACTGCTTGCTCTGATTCTGGTCTTGAAAATCATAGAATCATTAAGATTGGAAAATGCCTCTATGACCATCAGGCCCAACCAATAACCCAGCTCTGCCAGATCCACCACTAAACCATGTCCCTAAGTCCCACATCTACAAGTGGTTTTTTAACACTTACAGGGATGGTGATTCTACAGCTTCACTGGACAGCCTATTCCAGTGCTTGTCATCTTTTTAAGTTAAAAAAATTTTCCCAGTATCCTTCTATTGCTTAGAATAGTTTGTGGATAGCAGTTCATAAAATCACTGACTAGAAAACATAATAGGTGTTAAAGCAGGTGGATGTATTCTCAGTGTAGTAGTGAACACTTGGACAAAATGTCTTGATTTTTTTTTCTCACTCTCATATCCATGATTACTTTGATTTTCTTCTATGCTAGAAAGTAAACTTTATCAGAGTACAATGAAGACTACAAAAAGTAAGGAAAATTATAGTCTATAGAGGTATAAGAAGCCTGGATAAGAGCAGGTCCAAATATTGGCTGTCCACTAGGGAGTCTGAGATACACAATGCTATTATTAACTAAAAATTTTTTAAAACTTTTCTTTGTTTTAAGAAACATCAAATGACTCAGCAGGATTCATATCACCTCTCCTTTCCATGTTTAATTTTCTCATTTGTGTAGCTGTTGCAACACTCAGCTTCCCTTCCGCAAGTTATTTTACTGCTCTTTGGAACCATAAGGCTTAAGCAAAGTGGAGATGTACAGATGTGGGTGGGAGGAAGAAGAGGGAATTGAAATTATCAAAAAGACCTGGTGTATTTTTATTTCCCCAAATATCTGCATATAAAGAGAGCCTGGTGTAGAAACAAATATAGGAACATTGGAAATTTGTGAAAGAGAATATACAGTGCAGTTGAAAATGGTATTATTTTGCTACATTGCAATGCTTTCAAAATTCTTTCTCTGGTAAAAAATTTTGGCTGGTTTTAGTCTGCTCCACTTGTTAGTATTTTCATCTCATCTATTCCACAGAACCTAGATTTCTCAGGTCAGATTCATTGCTGGTCCTTCATAACAAACCAGGTTGATCCCATCCCAGTATTTAAGATGTAGGCTTCCTGCAATGTGATCCTGGTATCCTCTGGAGTCATGCTCAGGTACCCAGGACACTGGTTGTGTTCTTCACCTCTCCAGTCCCCTTGATCTTGAGTGCAGGGGTGGTGGAGATGAGCTCCCATTCCAGGTCTCCAGAAGGTGAAGGGGCTCCCTGGGCTCACGCAAGTTCAGCAGTGGCTGCATGGTCACAAGTAGCTGTTGCTTCTCTCTCTCACTCCTCTTCAAATGTGTCATCTTTGTGCATGGTTGTTCCCCATATGTAAAGCTCTCAAATATTTGTGAATGCCTAAGTATAGCTATAACTGCTTTCTGTGGGCTAAGTAAATTGCACCAAAAATACTCTTTATTCTCTAACTCAGTAAGTTTTGTACTGCTGTAGACATTTCCAAAATGTTTCTATTTTTCATAGCTTTCTTTTTCTTCTATAAGTAAGCAAAAGCTGATTTTTTCCTTTCACAATGCAAGTATTTTCTAGGTTTCAGGCACTGAAAGAGGTAACAAGAAAAGGTTAAGAGTAGTTGCTGTACTCAGGGTAGAGAAGCTGAGGGTATTAAGAACTTCAAAGATAGGAAAGTAAGATGTAACATGCCATGTTATCTTACCATAATAGCTCAGTTTGCATGTACATAATGCATTGTAACTGCTGTTTTATAGTGAGTTTTTCAGATGCTGTAATTGCCTGGTGAACATTGCTTTGCTCTGTTCATTGACTGATGAATTCTATACAAACTTTAGACACATCACGTAATGGGATGTCTGGGAAGTTGCAATGTGAAAATTTTATTTGATTAGCCTAAATAAAATTGATAAATAATGGGGGACATAATTTTAGCTTTAAAGAGGCTTTGAAGAGGGTAAATGAATAAAATATCCACATTGATGATGCAGCTTTTGCAAGAGACCTTATAATTCACGTGCATTTCAAGATCACAGTCAATTACAGAAAAACAAAATTTTGCTTTGCATTACTTTGTAAATTCATCATTGGTGAATTTAACTTCAGAAGTCCTTACTTCAATCATCATAGTGGACATATGTCAGAGTATTTGATTTCATGGGTGTTGTGGAGTATAGAAAATTTGTTTCTCTCAAAGAAAGAGAAAGGTTTCTCTCTAGACCTTCTGTCATGTTATTCCAAGAACAGTTCATTAAAAGTTAGGGTTTAAAATTATTATTATTGTTGTTGTTATCATTATTATTTGCTGCTCATTAAAAATAGGGGAAAGGAAAACAAACCAAAAACCTGCCAGGGAGGAATTCACTGATGACATGAGAGCACTTTCTTTTTGCAGATAATTTCAGAGTATTACACAAAAATGATCTTGCTCTCTGAAGGGGTTTGGCACTCTTGCACCCCAAGAAATGTGTCACCACAATTGTGGTGGATACTCAAGGCTGAGTTCTCCAAGAATAAGTCCCTCAATCTCCTGCCTTTTTGCTAGAGTGGAACATGAGAATGAGAGCTCGTATTTCACCATTCCTCTGTATAATCACTTTCAGGTTCCTTCAAAGCGTGGTAGAATCCCCCACAAAGGAAAATAAAGCAAGACTTTGTATTGCTTAATGCAAAGCAGAGGGTGGCTGGCGCAGGGAGGGACATGGAGGCTCTGCACCACAAGACACTGCCACAGCATCTTTGATGCATTCAAATCCACCCTGTGTGGTGGCATGACAAATAGAGAGGAGTGGTGGTGGTGTAGCCATGGTGGTCTAGGATGGATGGTCTAGAGGAGCAGAGCTTGCCTCTCTCTCTAAGGGATGTGTTGTGTTTTGGCCTGAGCTGGCCCTGTGTGGCCCTAGCAGGCAGGTGTCCTGTGTGATTAATCACACATTTGTTGTGACAGACGATCAGTGTGAGCAGTGCTGCCTGTCAGCATGCACACAGCCAGGGCATATGCTCCTTCTTTCTGCCTTGCAGAAAGATCCAGAGGGGGACTCAGCCTGGTGGGGTAACGATGGAGTGTAGAGGACAAGGAGCAGTAATAAAACCTTATGAAAGCAACCTTTCCCATATTTCATTTTCATCTTTCCAATTTTTCTCCCCAAAGTGTGAAAGGAAGATAGGAGAGCAACTCATTGAAGTCATCTGAACCCTCTGAAGGCTGTTTTATGAGTTCATTTATCTGGCTTGCTTGTGTTTCTTTGTAACTTCTTTCTTCTGCCAAAAATAACTCTTAGACTATAGATTAGCTGCTGTACAAATAGCAGTAAAATGGCCCAAACCTCCAGGAATGGACTTAATAGCAAAGTCAGAATTGGAGGGGTTTGGGACATTTTATTCCAAACTAATTCAATTATAGAATTTTCTTGCAATTGCAAAGGCAAACAACTGTGTGCTCCATAATGTGTAAATGTAGTGCTTTGTAATGTATCAATGCCACTGTGTCTTTTCCTTTGAGAAAATATTTGTGGGTTTCATTATGTCTTGCACTGTGTGTCTGGTCAGGAGAAAACAGAAATACTGAAATAAATCCTTTTCCAGCCTTATTGTCCTTTTCTGGCACCTCAAGCCTCAGGAAGGTCTGGTTACTTTGGCTGAGAAAGGACTGCTCAGGGTGTATTATAACAGGTGCAATGGCAATTGCAAATTTGTCCTAAGCAGATGGGTCAAGATGCCAAAGTGCAGAGTGATGCAATCCATCACCAGGGTCTCATCAGAGCAGACCAGGCAAGTTGGGAAACTGAGGACCAGCCCCGTTTGTAAACCCTAATACTATTGTCATGATTTTGTCTTGAAGCAGAGATTACAATCCCACTTTTTCTGTTTGTTACTTTGTTTTGAGAAAGGATCTACACTAAAACCCTGAAAAGTGCAGGTGCTTGTCTGTGGACGTGATTTTTTGAGAGACTTTTGCCTGCTGGGCAGTTGCTGTTTTTTTCCCAAGGGAAAAACCATCAACAACTAACTTCTCTCAAAACAAATTCGGAAAAACAGCCATCAGTTTCTCAAAACAACCTTCTGCAGATGGTGTTTTACCATTTCTTTAGTTTAAACAACGAGACTGGGGAGGTGTCATTACTATTCACTAATCCTGTTAGTCTGTATCGAAACACCTCATAAAAGGTGTCAGGAATTAGACAATAAAGCCTTCTGATTCTCTTCTGCCTGCTGGTTGGAGTCAAGCATCTTTATTTCATGTCCTATTGCAACTCTTGGCCACTCTGATTGGTGTGTTAAAGAGGGCCTTGGAAATAATTTGCTTGAAGTTTGAGCAAAATGAGTTCAAATGTGGAGGAGACTGTAGCCTGGAACTCTTTGGTTCACAGGCTCTTTGTAAATACATTATTTTAATTATGTGTTTGAAACCAAGTGCTTGACTTGGACTGTCACCAGTGTCAGCCCTCAGGTACACTTAAAGGATGCTTGCTTATTCCTGGATTTGGGTAAGGAATGGAAAGACACTGTGCACTTTCTGTGGTTTTGCCCTGGAAATAGATTTTTCAACCTGAATATTTGTTCAGATTTTTGTTTAGAAACCTTAGAAACTTCAGCACACAAATTGTTTGATTTTTGGGGTTTTTTGAGGGGGTTGTTGTTGTTGTTGTTTTGGGGTTGTTTTGTTTTGGGTTTTGTTTTGTTTTTGTTTTTGAAGGTGATGACAGGAATCACTACAATTACTTTTCTACCAAGGACAAATTATGCACCCAAAAATTTTCTGGGAAAGCAGCAGAGCATCTCTTCTTCTAAATGCAGGATCCTTATGTAAGCTTGTGCACTCCCATCAGCCTATTTTTCCGAGTAACTTTTTTAAAGCAGGCGAGCTGGCCTGATGCTTAATGCATCGAGGATGTTGCCTGGCAACTTTGGGCCGTGCGTGCGTTTCTGTGGGAGCAGCTGGACAGATGTTTGCACACAGCCTGACTGGGAGCAGTGCCTGCTGGTGACCAAGTAAACCCAGTCCTAAAATTATTGTTTCAAGGGATGTGTGATAAATTAAACATTTGCACTGCGAGAGGCTGTTCATGATACTCATTATTTGGAAAGTGTAAAAAGCTTTTCAAAAGGTGAGAGGCTGAGATGCCTTTCTGGCTATTTTTCAGTGCCTAGGGGACAGACCCATAGCATTTGTCATTTGAGTGAGCAAAATTTGTTTCATTTAAAGCTGTGAGTTGAAGATGATGGTTTGTTTTGGTGTTGTCTTTCCCTACCCCACAACTGTGCCAGTGTAATTTTCATGCTATTGAGAGGATTTACCCTTCAGAGATCCCAACACAGATATCACAGGGTGGTTTTGCAGGTCTGTGTCCAGTTAGCTATTGACTGCATTTCAGTTGGGAAGAAAAGAGTGGAGTTTTCCTCTCTTAGAAGGAAGACTGTGGCGTTTCCCAGCTATGTGACCCTCTGCTACTTTTTATCCTGATATACAATTTTTTGGGTACACAAAAGGCATCTAACTTTAAGGTATGCCACTATATTTGCCGAGGAAGAAACACAGAAACCCTGGATTGGTAAGTAATCTCTGATTTTCCCCTGTGAGTACTGATAGTGAGAGTGAGTTGCAGAGGAAGTAAGCTGTTGAAGCAGAAGGAAGGGATGAATCTCTCTTCACTACTTTCGTTTTTACTGGCAGCATCCCATGAATTGAATGTGAGACTTAAACTGTAATCTGAATCAGATCATGTTTTAATGCATTTTGAAAGTGTCTGAGCAGCTATAAACGTCAGGTGGAGGAGCTCCTGGCTGTGTGCAGAGCCTGTTTGTTGGAGGTGGGCCAGTCCTTGTGAACCCCACTCAGGTGGGGGCTGAAGGACAGGGGTATAATTTTGACCAGTTGCTCACAGAGATAGAGGCCAATGCCCAACATCATCATCTGATGCCAGCACAGGCTGGCACAGCCCCCAACAGAGGCAGTGCTGTGATACTGCTGTCATTCTCACTGCTCATGTCACACCACACCACCCACTCCTCAGTCTCGTATTGATGAGATCTCACAGGGAATCATAGTGAGGAATTGAGGAGATTTATTGTTTCTCCTGCATTTTCAGTTCTAAATTGAAAGGGTTTGCCTGCTTCTTCCCACGGCCTCAATAAATATTTGTAGTGGCTTAGTGAAAAGGGCAGGAGCAGTATGGAGGTGGGAAGAAGCAGCTGGGAAATTGTGAGATTGATGGAGACTTTTCTCCTGTTGGTATTGCAGATGTCTAACTGGGACAGTGTGGCAAACTGGGCCAGTGACAGGCTGCGAGGAACAAGGGTGACATCTGGCTTGGTGGGCTTGGAGCCACTGGGCACAGCCCCAGGTCCTTGTTTTGTGAAGAGCAGCCACTTCTGCTGTAAAGTTTTGTGCAAGGAAAGATATAAGAGCAAGATGAGGCAGCATACTGGGAACAACTATGCACTATTCTAACCAGAGACAGAGAAATTACAGTGCATAAATTGGGGTTTCGCTTGGTTGTTTTTTTCAAGAAGTATATTTGATAGATTAAAAACACCAGCCCTTCCTCTTTCTGTGAGTTTACTTATTGTTGTTCAATCCAAGTTTTTCTATTCTTCTGTCACTCTGGGAGAATAAAAATGGAGAAGGATAGCTTTACAGGAAAGACAGCAAACCTAAAGTTCTTGCTTAGACATGCCAGGTTAGAACTGTTTTAATTGTAAGGAATCCTGGAGCCTAAAGTAATCCTTCAACTATTGAAGAAAGCAACCTGGGACATCTTAGCATGTAAGACAATATAGATGAAGGATAAATATGTTCTGTTTTGAGCAGGCCTTCTTTTCCTTTCCCAATAACATTTTAGTATTACGATAAACATAAATATGCATTGTACTTTAAAAAAGACCCCACTACTGCTTCCCTTAATTGATATTAACCTTCATTAAGATGAGAGTTGAACTGTGTTGGGTGCTATGCAAACACTCATTAAAGTGCCTTCCCTTCCTGGTAAGTCTTGCAGCTAAGGAAGAGAAATTATATAAAAGCAGTTGGGGGTTGTGCCTATTAACCTGGCCACTGAGAGTTGTTTTATTATAGGTGTCATAAGGAAGAGACATCTTCAATGGGATTTGTAGAAAGCAGTTGTGATTTAGGATGGCATTCCTATTTCTTATAGTAGTCCATAAATATGAGCATTGATTCTTCTTTGACTCAGTGAGACTCTAGCTTATGTTTAAGGTAAACTTCAGCTTAAATGCTTTTCTGAATTAGAGGAAAAGAAATAGAAGAGCTAAAAATAGTTTTATAACTAAAATGCAAGACTGGGTTTAATGATATGGAAAAGAATGAAGGAAGCAACCCAGTAAAGAATAATCTGTGTTGACCTCCCTAGAGATGGTTGCCATCTGGGAAGCTTGCGGTCCTAGAGTTGCTAAGGGAAAATGAGAGTTATCCTTGCCTCCCTTATTGTTGGGCTGTTCAGAAACCCTACTGAAATGAAAATAAATTTGTACTAACTGCATATTGTGTTGTCGGTTTCCTGTAGTCAGTGTATATTAAATCAGAGTACAGTTAAACCTTATTTATGACTATGAATGAACAAAATAAATCAAAAATTAAAACCTTAACTGAGATTAAAAGCTTCAGTTTATTATTGTCTTTGAAAGCTAACTCTTGTAGGTTTTGGTCATGGCCTCAGCTACATCCCAAAGCATCATGTATCCATAAAATATGGCTACCTTTGGTTCATAATGAGGGCTGGAGAACAACAGCAGGAGGTAGTCCTGGATAATCCAGTTAATGCTCTCAGTCAGAAAGAAGCCACAGATATGAAAGTGGCAAAGGGCAGTGCTGAATTAATTGCAGTAAATCTTCTGTAGGCAAAGGGATTCTGTAGGGATTTGAGTTGCAAAGCACTGGGGCCAAATTTACTTATTCCTTCAGTAGTCTTAAATTACTAGTTCCTTCAGTAGTCTTAAAATGGAGTGGATTTGGCAGTGACTGGCAGAGTGAGAGTTACAGACAACAGACCAAATAAATCTCTTCACTGAGGTCAGTAAACCAGTGTCAAGAATGAATCTGACCTGCTGTGTCACTGAGTTCTACTAAACAATATCTCATCTAAAGGTTTATTACTCCTATGTATTTGAAAGCAATGGTAATATTGACCAATTAGTTGGCATTATGTTTGTAGTGAGTGAAGACAGAAATAAAATATTTGGTTTGATTTCTGAATCTTACCTTCATCTGTTCACACTGATCATTCGTAATGATGAGAATTTTTTTCATTGCTGTGCAGAAAGTTAAACTGCATGAGTCATGGACAGAATGGTTTGCTTTTAATAAATGGAAGTGGATACGGTAATAATAAAAAAAAAAAGAAAAAAAAATCTGTTTGACTCCAAACCCATCTGCCCGTCTAGACAGATAGTGCCAAGCTCCTGTCTGCTAAGAAGTATCTTCTTAATAATGCTGTATTAATGCTAGTACTTTTATAGTACTTGCCATTTTTCAAAGTGCTGTGCCCAGCTAATTCATTGTTGGCTGGACTTGAGATGGCTTTTTGCTGAGTTTGATAGCATTTTGCGTCTTGCTTTTCTGTTATGTGCTATTTTGAATGCCATGTCCAATCAATTAGGGAATCACAAGAATGTTTTAGGCATCAGTTCCCAGAGCTGGGCAATAATCCTTGTCCCTGTTCTTCCAGGGTTGCCTATTCATCTTTTCCTGGCAGAGACCATGTGTCTCCCCATTCCTCTCCCCTATAAAAAAAGTCCTTGTAGTGGCCAAATGCTTTGTACAGGCGTGTTTTCCTTACAACTGTTTTCCTCTGAGTGGAACCCCATGGGGAAGGGGGGTGTGTGTGTGTGTGTGTGTGTTGGCACCTTTCCCTTCCCCACATCTAATTTACCTGCTTCATGTCAGAGGCTGTGTTTGCTATTATTCTTCCCTGGCTTTTTCTTCCTCCCTTTGAAGGGCTTTCCCAAGGAAGCTGCACATGTTCACCAAAGGGGAGAAACTGGAACAGCAAAAGGGTGAATGGATAAAGAAGAGAATGGAAGGCAGAGCTTTCCACCTATTTTACCTCCTTCCCCAACTATGTGTCATTCTCCTGAGTGACTCTGACTCTTGCTCATACAGTTGGGTCCTGCCATCTCAATAAAGAAAATGGAGAAAATATGGGGAAGTTATATGGTACAAAGGCAAGGAAACTGCTTTGGAGGGAAGATGAAGAGATACCTCTTGTATGGGCTGAGGAGGAGCAGATGGTTGGGAAATCCCTGGCCAAGAGGTATGGTGCTAATGGAGAGAGGGGAAAAATGGGCCAAACTGGACATGAGAAGAGGAAAGGGGATGGTATAGCAGGAGCAGGCTGGGAGAGGTGTTCTGCAGTCACTGGAATGGAGACTGCAGACTGAAATGTTGTGTGGGTAGTGGCACGCAGGGAGCTCATGTCTGGAGCAGCAGGGTGCCGGGGGTTCAAAGGCTGTGCTTTCAGAGCCACTGCCAGTGTGTGGCATCCTGCACCCTGCCCAAGCTGGTGCTATTTCCAAATAAGCAAAATGTAGGAGTTAAAACTCCTCCATGGCAGGCAGCAGGGGCTGTGTGACTTGTTGCCAGCAGGGCCTTGCGTGGACGTGAGAAGGGACTACCTTGGATAACACCAAGCCTGATGTGTTGGGAGTTGGGATAAATGGAACTCAAATGGTACCAGTTGCTCCTGACATATAGATCTGAAGTGCCATCTCCAGAAAGAAAAGAAAATAGCAAAAATAAAATTATTGCACCATAGCAAGGCAAGAGCTCAGTCTCTTCTCATGCTACCTGAACTTGTCATCCAGTGTCTTCTTTGTGTGTAAATGGGCACTGCGTTAATTCCAGTGAAGTGCAGGGGAATTATTCACATTTCCCACCTGTGTAAGAAAATTATAGATTCAGGCTTGTTATAAATTACTGAAAAAAAAATATATTAAAAAAAAATTAAGAACTGCTGATTCATGAAAACCTAAACTTCCTTGGAGCTTCCTTCTGACAAAAGTCATGACCAGTAGGGCAACAAACTCACTTTGAAATTAGAAATTAACATTTGAAAATGAAAAGAAATATTACTGTGAGTGTTGAGAGCTCTGAAACTTAGGCCCATTTGGTAACCCAGAGGTACCAGCTGCCTTTAGTCTGTTGCAAAGATTTCCTGTTTGTAGGAGCAGCCTGTTAATACCACTTGATGCTTTGAGGTTAAATCAATGTGCTGGAAGCCTTCTAGAGCCTCAGATGAAAGATGCCATTACGTATGCAGAATATCCACAAAAGGGATCACAGAGAATAGTGTAACTGTGGGGCAAATCTGCCTGCAGTGCAGCTCAAGGACAACACGGGTGGCTGGGGAGCATTGATACTCCTGTGATGTGTCTGCTTAAAAGTGATGTCAACACCTTCCTCTCTAATGGGCAGTGCAAGAGCTGCCAAAGGTCGAGCTGGTAAATTCTTGCTGTTTTTTTCACGAATATTTCTCGAGTTTCCCAGCTTGCTTTTGAGACTCGTTTTGATTCAGAGCAGCTCAGTCTTTTTCTTACTTTCCTCTTGTTTTGTTTTTTTTTTTTTTTCAACTCAAACCTTGTTAACTCTAATGTGCGTCTTAGCTGTCAAGTCCATTCCCTTGTGATTTGTGATGGCTTCCAGAGCTCCTGGTGGAAAAGAGTATACAAGTCTTGTTATTTCAACTGCATGACCAAAGGTATGCCCTCTCATAGTTGATGGCATGCATTTTCCTTTTGAACTCTCTTTCCTTCCCAGGCACATTACAGTGTGCCAGATTTGCTCAATGGCACTCTTGCATAGCAGGTGAAGAGGGTGGTGTGTGTCTGGCCACGATTCCACATGGAATACAGAACAGCACAGCTTTGCAGATCTGAGGAACAGTATGCTTTTGCCTACTGTCAAAACCTCCTCTTCTTAAATCCCCCAGAGATGATGGTAATTAAAAGATCTATTCCCTGCCCCTCCCTCCCCCCTTGATTCGTGTCAGAGCCCTGAGTATAATTTGGATAAGTTTTGGGAGCTCTCAAAGTGCCCTGTCTAAAGAGAGAGTAAGCCAGGATTGAAGGTGCAGCGTCAGACTGTTGATCTGTCGCTCTTCTGCATCCAAGCCATCAGTGTCTTTCCTGTGGTCAATTCCTCCTCTGAAAAAGAGCAAGTTCAGCTGCTTCTGGTCCCCCAGAGAAGCAAATGAGCAGTGCCTCTGAGCACGGTGATGCAGCAGAGTCTCAAACCCAGCAGTGGCTTCTAGGTGCGTAGAAGGGAGAAGTCAGTTTTGTGCTCTAAAAGGAATGGTGCAAGTTGCATTAATCCACTCCCAAATTGCTTTTGCATGTACTACAAATTTGAGCTACTTTCTGATATATAGCATGTTGTGGCCTGTACTGGAGTACAAACTTGAAAGTCATCCTCAGTTTTACATTATCCCTTTTGGACTAGGAGCTGATGTGCAACAGGGCTTGTTTTGTTTTGTTTTTTACATTTTGACAATCTTCTTGAGAGAAATACGATTCGTATTTTAAAAACATGTAGTTTGTCACTGAAAATTAAAATTGAAAAGGCTAGTAACAGACCCCCCAATCAAAACCCCCACGTGTAATTCAAAGCCAGACCTTGCCAGCTCACAGCTTGCTGCATTTAAGTTGATGGGGAGCTTCTCCATGGCGGGGGTGTGCCCGCAACTACAGCAGATAAACTCATCTCCCTAAAGAGATGGAATCATTTAGTTCAGCCAAAAAACGGCCGGATCCCACAGGACGCAGATGGGGATCCCTGTGCTGGGCGGAAGTGGCGGGGGGCTCTATGCTTATGCCATGCCCGGTGAGCAGTCCTCGGTGGCCCAGGGAGGAGGGCAGGCAGGTTAGCCTCCACAAACCTGCTGGCATCCAGCTCTTGCCGCTCTCCCCGGCGTACGGTTCTTTTTTTTTTTTTTCTTTTTTTTTCTTTTTTT